>PNEN01001752.1:0-66776 GCA_002933655.1 Cercospora berteroae
TATATAGTATTATACTATATAGCAGTAAGCGATTATACTATTCTAATTATTTGATTGATTGACTACATAACACGTATTTTCCGGAACTGAGAAAACTCTTCTCCGCCAAGAATCACGTGGTCAGAGTGGCTACGTAATTCAACAGATGGCTGAGACTAACATCATCCGGTTGCAAAGTTGCGGGGCAAGCACGATCCTTCCAGGATCGGCCTTGGCTCGCTGCAAACTTCGCCCGAGGATGACTTCATGCGTGCATCGCAGCCAAGCAGCGCAGGCTTTCGTCCATTGACAGCACTTCGCACAGGCCATCGAGTATTCGTGCCATGTCCGATTCGGTGGAAGAGATGCGAGTCGATGCCGCGCGGGCCAAGGTGCTCGTGGAAAACCTCGAACAGGTCGTGAAGCGTGTCGATGCTGTTCGAGGGAGTCGCCCGGTATGTGCAGAAAAAGGAGGACTGCATGCACTGAGCTGACGTCCAGCATAGGTCAGAGTGATTGCCGTCTCGAAGCTGAAACCTGCGACGGACATTCTGGCGCTACACCAGCCACCTCTGAAGCAGAGTGACTTCGGCGAGAACTACTCAGACGAGTTGACGAAAAAGGCGGGTCTGCTCCCGAGGTCAATCAGATGGCACATGATAGGAGGTCTGCAGACGAACAAATGCAAGCCACTGGCATCAGAGGTGCCGAATTTGTGGTGCGTGAGCAGTGTGGACACGGCGAAAAAGGCGAACGAGCTGGAGAAAGGAAGGAAGTCGCTCGCTGAGAAAGAGTCTTTGACGGAAAAGTTGCGGGTGCTTGTGCAAGTCAACACCTCAGGCGAGGAGAGCAAGAGTGGCGTAGAGCCAAAGGATGCGACTGAGCTTTGCAAACATGTGCGGGAACATTGTCCAAGTCTGCAGCTGGCAGGGCTCATGACCATTGGCGCGATCGCGAGAAGTCAGGAGTCATCTTCGCCTGACGCATTGAACGAGGACTTTGTCACGCTGAGAGACACGAGGGACAAAGTCGTCGGCGAGCTTGGCATCGAGAAGGATGAACTGAAGTTGAGCATGGGCATGAGCCAGGACTTTGAAGCTGCCATCTCTGCTGGGAGCGATGAAGTGAGAGTGGGCACGACCATCTTCGGTGACAGGCCAGCCAAAAAGGATGCCAAAATTCTGTGAGGATCAGATAGACAGACCTCGAGACCACAGCAATAGAACTTCGTTTCGCACAAAGCGTGGATCCAAGGCGCGCACTGAATGGACGGATGCAAAAGGACGTGGCACAACTCACAGAGAACAGCTACCAGCTGAGACCGAGGAGAAATGCCAATGGAGTAGCTGTTGGCGGTGCGCAAAGTTGTCGCCGACCGAGAACGTCGCTGTCGCCAAAAGTACGCCGCCCCGACGCAGAAAGAAACCAAGCCGAACCCCTGGCTCGAACCTTGAACCACCAGAACATCAAACAAAACAGCAAAAACATAGCCCGACGACTCTCCTGCGAGTCGCGAGTCGTCAGACATCTTTTAAGGAACCAAGGATCACACTGGTACTCGGCATTTCGCAGTGTGCCTGCTGACCTACGACTGGGGCACCTTTCCTGAACCAATCCTGAAAGGTGGTACCGAATCGATTTCATGAGTAAGCAGGATTGCAGCGGAGTTATATAGCTTAAAGCTGAGGCGGCGGCGGTGCGGTGGCTGGGGGATTCGTAAATGAGGTGAGCTGAAGTTGATGAGGGTCAATCAATGTTGGTGGCGGGGCAGGTAGCGGCGGCGATGTGAGCCACGGCAGCAGGCAACAGTGAGGCCTTAGCGTGTTTACTGTTTCTGCCCCTCTTTTCCATCACTGTTTGCTAGCGACCTCGCGACTCACAACACCTACCTACCGGTCAGCGAATCTCGGTGCATCGACGACATGCCCAGCAAGAAGCGCGAAGCGCCTGCCGGCGAGGACAACAAAGTTGCGCCGCGCAAGGCAAAGGTCAGTTGCTGACACCAGCTGTTGCGCCGCGACATCCAAGACTGACACCAAACAGGCTCCTCGTACTTCCAAGAAAGTAAGACAGGGACAGACGTTGACTCAAGCAGCGACCGTCACGAAAGCGGACGCCGCCCGCCAAGCTGTCTTCAACGCCGCTGAACTCCTTGAGAACATCCTCTTGCGGCTTCCAGCGCCATCCATCTACAGCGCCCATCGTGTCTGCGTTCAGTGGAAAACTTTGATCAGTACTTCAAAAGCGGTCAAGGAGAAGCTGTTCCTCATCCCCACAGCTCCCAAAAAAGTCTGGAAACTCAGGGAGGCAGAGCTGTTCACAGCCGCGACATTATCTCCAGCTCCAGAAAGCACAATCCTCACTGAACTACCTCAGGGCGGAATGGCCGGTCCACCGATGTTTCTCCAGCCTGTCAAGCTCCATCCGCTTCTGAAGCTTGATCACCGGCTCCATGTACCGTTCTTAGACAGAGTTCAGTCGTGGAGACCAGAACAAGTGTCTGCAACACTTGGCAGATCGGTCCGCATGTTAGCATCACGGCTCAACACGCAATCGGCATCGGCGTCACCCTTGACGGATGAGAGCCCGGTCCTGGATGCTTTCATCACTGACCCGCCGTGCAAGCTTGTCAGGGTCCGTCAAACATGGATGCTGAAGAAGAGATCAGAAAGAGGGACACCTCATGACAACCTAGAATCCACTGTCCGCTCTGACACCGGCGTCACGTTCAAAGACATCATTACTTCACTGCAACAACCCGGTAGAACCTATACCATTCTGGAAGGACGGACTTGGGATCCAAAGCTCACGCTTGAAGAGATCATGCAGAAATATCAGGATCAGCAGTATGACATAAAGAGGAGGGACCCCGAGGTCAGGATCGAACTCTCTTCGAATATCGTACCCAATGAGCGGGCGTGGCGGTGGGTGCAGTGAATAGCCCTGATGCGACAAGCGCGACGAATCACAGCATCTTCGGGTGGCTTGCTTCAGGTGCAGAGACTTTGCAGCGCGATTCAACTACACTTCTACATCGGATCATGGCGGAGGAGAACGTCGTGTTGACTTGCAGTGCTTTGTCGACTACACGATTTGAAGCTCAGTTGTGTACAGCGACACAACGGTCTCCAGCAGCCACCAGAACCAGATGACACAATTTCCTTGAGGGTTGTGCTTGGGCATGAGAGGGATGAAGCCAGCTGATGGTACCCATGTGTAACGATAGGCACGTTCGCTGTCTGAAACGAGATAGTCATCCTTCTCGAGCATAACGCCAGATCGAGCCAACCAAATCAATGTCCAAATACTTCCAACTACCTGTGTAGGCCGACGTTCCTGCACATGTTGCCTAATACCTACTTCATACAAGCACCCAACCCACTGCCATCACAACTCCTAAAACAGCCCTCCAAGCACTCCCATCCAATCTACCCGCCCCTCCAAACAACGAAAAAGTATTACACTCCTCTTCCCCTCCGCCATTAAACCGATCCAACGGGTTCGCCACAGTGAAACTTTTGATCCCAATACTCGCTCGATTACACCGCCCTTCTTGCGGGCTGACACAAGAAATCCGATACCAATCCTCATCCCTTCGTTTATCAGGGTTGTACAAATGTGTACAGTTTGGTCCAGAGAAAAGTGTTATTCGTCGAGCAGCAGTGTTCTCCTGGACATCAGTCTCGCCTGCTCCTGTCGCAAGGACAGCCTGCTCGTAGAAGATGTTTGAGTAGTTGGCTGCTGGGTTGTATGCGGCTTGGTTGGTGAGATTGTAGTAGAAGGGTTCTAGGTCCGGGTATCTGATGTTGTCGGGTAGACGATCTGTTTGGTTAACGATACCTGAGGAGTCTGGACTTTGTGTGAGTGAGGTGAGATCGAAGCAGGGGTTGACGAGCGGAACGCCGCAGATAGAGATTGTGAAGCCTGGTTGTTCGGTGATGTTGGAAGGGCTTGCGCAGGTGCTGAGATTGTCTGGAGAGAAGGTTAAGGTGAGGCCTTGGGATCGCCCGAATACAAGCTGGGACTGCAAGAGCAGGAGCAAGAAAGACCGAAGTTTGGAGTGCATCTTGCTCATGGGAATAGTTTTGCTCGTGCTCAGATGCAATGTTGAGGCAGAGCAGGTTGAAGATCGCGAGCAGAGTCCAAGTGACGTTTGCGGCACAGCACGATATGCTTTGAGGCAGGCGTCTGTTAGAGTGCATGATCCTGCGACTAAACCTCTGATGAATGGATTTACGACGATCTGCCGAGCGGCCAAGTAATGTTGTGTTGCTGGTAGAACTTTGTCTGCTGTGCCGCATGCTGTCAACGTGTCGATGCGTCGGCCTTGAGACCAAAACGTGCTGCAAACGTTCTGACAAACATGTCCTGTCGCGAAAGAACAATTGATACGCAGCTTTACAGCCCATAGCACCAAACAAGTTGCTTGGCCTTTCGTTGCTCGTGTCGTGTTAGCTGACCGCCGTTCGCGAGTTGCCCTGAAGGACTTCCTGCGAGGGCGGCCTGTGCGATGAACACTTGCACCGAGATCTGCTTCGCAAAGTCCAGCACGTCGGCTCGACTGGTACTCTTGGCCGACGTCAAGGTGAAAACTTGAATGGGCGCCTGTGATGACACGACACTGAGCTTTGCGTCTGAATCTATAGACTGAGAGTGATGGCCATGTCGGAAACGGCTCGTAAAGCATTTCGCTTGCATTCGAAATAACTCTGCTGTGAGTTGTTTGCGTGAAGCATGTCGACAGCGAAGCGGACGAATGTCAGAAGCCGTCCCAAAATTCTTGCCTTATCGTCTGCGAGGATGACTTGTAAGAATTACGCAGTAGTAGAGTGCTGTCGAGGAAGTGCAGACTCCAGTGTGGACAAGCGCATGAAATAGTCGCGATCGCTAGAGACGTGGGATTACTGAACTTTCGGCAGGGTGGTGTGCAGCTGCACATACAAATACAGCCGCTGATGATGGCTACACGCAAATTAATGCTACTGTTTCAAGCGCTGAGCCTGCAGGTCCTCTTGGGCATCCTTGAGCAAAAAGCTGCAGTACATGTTAGCAAGCACACTGTTGGGGGAATCAGGGGAGCACTTACTTATACCACCAGATGGTTGGACCCACTGTCCCCAGATGCCACAATGCATGCGCATCTACCATACCCTTCCACGGCGGGAAATCGAAAAGCTCCAGGCTCATCGCGAAAATGATCCAGAACACGATCAATCCAGGCCAAGCAGCCCATAGCCTTCCGACTTTCCTGAACCTGGAGATCGAGAACCATGTCCACATCACATTCTGGATCAGCCCAACAACCACATTCGCCGCCATGTTGTAGGTGTAGTCGAACCGGATAAACGTGAGGTACCCGATATGGCACAGGTACAGTGTGACACACAACAATGTCCATAATCGCACGACTGTGCCCGTCTTGTTGCCAAATATGTCCTTGCGGTCAAGTCGGAATATCCTTATTGGCGTGTAGAACATCCCGTACATGACGCTCGCTCCTGCTGCGAAGTAGTCCAACTTCTCAGTGACGTTGCTGTCGCGTGTGTGGAAGATCATGCTGAAGATCCAACTAGCAAGACCGAAGTATCCAAAGCCCAGGTAGTATTTCCTCAAAGCATATCGCGCTGGAATCTGCTCCCGGATCTTGCTAATGCCATGCTGGTGTGCGAGGAAGTTGAGAAGGGAGAAGAGGACGGAGGCAGGCTCTTGCATGCCGAAGAGGCGGTAGAAGGGCCATTTGCCGTGGAATTGGACGATCGGCGAGAGGTATGGAGGGTCGCGGCTAAGCCGTTGATCGGTAACGATGTGCTGGCATGCGTAGTCGCATTCGGAAGGACAGGTCCAGAAGAGGAGACGATGGAGAAGGGCTGGAAGATGTTCGCGTTAGCGGTCTTCGCAACGAATTGGCGCAAAGGCATCCTCACAGATGCTAGGCCCATCCTCGCCACAATTCGCATCTATGCAGTCCTACGTCGTTGTCTTTCAGCCTATGCTCCTAAGGGCTCAAAATCCTGTATGTTCTTACTTCCACACATTGCTTGAATTCTGGCAGACGGTCGCCCAAGCTAGCCGTTGTTATGCCCGAGAATATGAGGATGACACAGACTGATGGCAGCCATAACCGGCTCGAAATGTGTTGTCGCATTGTGACATATCTGGCTGCGGCATTGCTCGACGTTGCACGAAGTCCCTCACGCTTCCCTGCCAAGCCAACGGGATTGGCGAACTCAAACCTTCACTTCACCTGTCTTCCCACTTCTCGAACATCTCACATCAAGAAATCGCATGACCAGGACGGACTCGATACGCCATTGAGCAGCCAGCCAGAAGTCTGCGACCAAATCGTTGGCGTCAAGAGACCACATACACATCAGACCGCGCTGCCGTGAGCGCGTCATTTTCGCGTCCTGGGTGGACATAACAGCGGCATCACAGTAAGTGGTAAGTTTCCCATTGCAGTCACTAAAGCTAAGTATTCTCGCTGTTTTCCTTTCTCTTAGTATCATGGCTTCGCTGAGATCCGCCCGGCGGAGTGTTCCGCGGAGGAGATATACCGTGGACGCTTTCGAGGGCATAGAAGAACTCCAGTCTGAGAAGGAGTCTGGCGAGGAAGACCTGGATAACGATGACGACGAACTGGACCAAGACGATGCGGACTCTTTCCACGCTGGTGCTGAGTCTCCAGAGCCAAGTGATGATGACATGTCTGGAATCGTGGAACTCGGAGCTGTCGAAGAAGTGGAGGACGACCTCGATAGCAATGCTGGAGAGCGCGACCTTGATGACAACATTTCCATCGCTGAGGAACCGCACGCAGGGCCTCCAATCTTATCGAAGCTGCAGAAACGCAAGTTGAAGCGCTCCCGCCCAGCAGAAGACGTTGCCTACACCCGAGGCGTCCTTGACAATGCCGAAATTCACAATCGCATGTCAAAACTCAGGAGGCGGCTGCATTACTTTGGACCCACCAAGGATGACTGGGAGACTCTGCTCAGAACGAGAACAAAGTGGGGCTTGGAGGCCTGCTTCCCAAGCCGGAAACCGAAGAAGGATGATACAGGTGGCTTTGCTTTCACTGCAGCATACGAACGCGAGATGGCCAAAGCAGAAGCAAACTGGAGGTGGTATCACAAAGACGGGGGCAAAGAGGCGTTCAAGGAGCGACTCGTTGTCAGTGCTCTGAACAGAGACGAAGCGCAGGAGTATCTGCCACAAGATAACGGCGGCGCGAGATGTGTGGTCATGGGCGGCATTGAAGAGCAGAAGCTACATCGATTGCAACCTGGGCAATTCCTACCGCTCGCGCAGCCATTCGAAAAGGTTCCACCTCCTGGCCAGCAATGGAAAGAGAACCTTCCAGATGAGTACAAGACTGGCTACCTCATCAATCTTGGCGCGAAGGTTCAGAGCATAGATTGGGCACCGAGCCAATTTGGAGCTAAACATTATCTGGCCATCTCTGTCCTCCCGAAGCGCGACCCACCACGGTCCGCGCCAGCTTTCTCACCACAGCCCGAGCACAAATCGAGCATACAAATCTGGGAGTTCACGGCCGATAAGACTGGGCATATCGCAAATGATAGGCCGCCAAGGTTGTGCAAAGTGATCTGTATGGCAGTCGGGGACATCAAAGCGCTCAAATGGTGTCCTGTGCCAGCAGAAGAGACTGCAGTGATGGGATTTCTCGCATTCATATCAGGCGATGGCGCTGCCAGAGTTCTTGGCGTTGGCAAGCCACCACCAGATGACTCCACGGGATACGTACTGGTGGAAAAGTGCGCCTTCGAAGTTCGACCTCCAAACACTGTCTGCTCAGGCCTCACCTGGCTCAGCTCTACCCGAATAGCGGTCGCTTGTGCCAATGGATGTGTATGCATCTGGGACATTGCGGAGTCGCTTCGATCATCCAAGGAGAATCCTCGACCGATACTGTACGGCAGCCTGAGCACATCCTACATCATGGATATCTCCTCCGGATGGCCTGGCTTCCCGCATATGCTCATGACGACATCGATGAACGGCTTCGAGACACTAACCGATCTATCCAAACCGCATCCTTTCGGCCCCAGCAGCACAACGCTCTCTGCACGAAGTCGTATTGGACAGCCAGTTTTACTGTGGCACGAATTTGTCAAGAGCGCAGTGAGTGCTGAGGACAATCAGATTGTGAGGGCCTATCCGCTGAGAAGATGGTTTGGGACCATTGGCTTGACGAAGTGCAAGAGCCATGTCTCGTGCATCGCTGTCAGCCAATGTCATCCATTTATCCTGACCGGCACTGTGGGCGGAGAAGTTTCCGGCACAAATCCCATACGACGCGTTGCAGACGGAGGGAAGAGTACGCTCTGGTCTCAGACATGGTTCTCGCACGAATGGAGACGACCTACGGAGGAAGAGACCGCTGCTTCTGAACACGCAAGCGATGCTGATGACAAGGCTGCCATTGGGAGAATTGGCCTTGCTCGATTCGTGGAAGGCTTCAAGGCGGAGAAGATCACGTTGCAGAACGTAATTGGAGCGCCTTCATCGAATGCACTGAATGGGATTCTGTATACTACGATCTATGAAGAGAAGACTGCAGTGACGGCGGTAGCCTGGAACCCGAATCTACAGGTCGGTGGGTGGGCTGCCGCTGGTATGGCCGATGGATTGTTGAGGGTGGAGGATATTGCCGGGTGAAAGACATCTGGTTCTTGGTCATCGTCATGGGGCTCTCCGTGTTCAATGGTACAACATCTCGCCATGACATCCCCCACACCTGTGCCCTTCCCACGTCTCGCCCGCTCAGCCGAGTATCGAACGTCCCGACAGCCATAGCGGTGCTGTATGATGGCGGCCGTCCCGGAATCTTTGCGACAATGATCACCAATTGAGTTCAGTACCCCCACAATCACAGAAGCCCGTGTTATCTGCATGGCGCGTGCATTTCCAACTGCAGGATCTGTCGGCACACTGTACGCAATGGTTCAGTCGTTATAACTTCTGTAGGTATTGGAGCTTCGCCGGTCTTACAAAGCCCTTGCAATATTTGTCGCATTCTGACGCTTCATAGAAGACCACACGCTGGCCTGGCGAACATAGTGTTGCAGGTGCGGGATCCGCTTCTGGGCAAGTTCTGCTTGAGCCAGCGCCGCCCGGACACGGATCGACTTTTGGTCGTGCGAGCACGAGAGATATGTAGAAAATGAGTAGGGTGCAGATAGGAGCGTACATTGTCAGCTTGACGCTTCAATGTGAAGGGGACATCTGCTTAAAGAATGAAAAGGCATAGTTCTTTTCTGTTTTATAATAAGTGCTCGCTCGAAAACTTTGCCAACGATATAAAACAGATAGCTAGCTTCCTGAACGATTCTGTGACACGTGCTGGTCGGTGGACGTAATGGAGGTCATGTTGGCCCTTGCTAGTTTGACTTGACTCAACGCGTAACGAATGGGCTACAGTGGGTGGGAAGTCCGTGGGTTCCAGCCTTCCAGGCTCCTCGGACCCTGTCGCCAATTCTAAGAACTTACGGTAGTCAGCAGTACCTGATCAATCCTATGCGAGACTAGATCGATAGTGTTGTCTTCAGTGCTCGGGCATGGTATGGAGCGCTCTGGGCTCCGAATTCAGCCCTAGGGCACAGCTACCGGCGCCCGGAGGAGAGCACTGCCGTCTAGTTACTTTCTGCGCGGCCGGACCTTTGTATTTACGCTTTCAATTGATTGCAGACCTCTCCGTAGCTCCACCGACAAGACATACGCCGCGAGACACCGGACGACAATGCAAAATATCACGCTGCTACGTGACGACCGCCGGTCTACGAAGTAGACACGGCGCAGCATAGGAGCCTCACAAGATGTGCTAACTAACTTGAGCCTGGAATCCTTATTTGTGCTGTCTCGGGTCTGCATCTTCCAGTGGCTCTAGAACTATCGGGCACGTGAGGCACCGAGTTTCTGAAGCCTCCCAAATTCTTTCTGAACACGTATCGCGGGCAACAAACACCCTTCAGAAGTCTCGCTATTGGGTGTTGTCGCAAGGTGATGAAAGCGCAGCTTTTGGTAGTCGTGATACTTTGAAGGGAAGTACTGAGCGAGTTGTCACTGTGACGAGGTTGTGTTGCACAACGCGCTTGAACTTTTCTCCAGCCGCGTGAGGAAGAAGTCTTGGCAAATTTTGACCTCCTCCCTTCGTCGGTCCAGTCGATCGTTCTCTGCCACCAGCTTTATACCTCCATGTCACGTTCTTTCCAGCAGCTCTACAGGACGACAGCCTCTCTGGGTGCTTCCTGCATATCACGCAGACGTTTTCTATGTTGTCCTACATTGGTCCCAGGAATCGCGTCCTGCGGCATCGCGTCAAGACACCCATCTACAAGACAGAGTTCGTATAAGAGCCATCAAGACAGCATTGTTGAAGGACCAACGCGTGTCGGACTCTCATCGAGAAGAAAGATTGACGATCCGTCATTCGAATATGCTTTCGAGAAACGAGAAAAGGAAGAAAGAGAGACCGCTGCTCTGCCTCTGATCTCGCCAGAGCAGTTCGCACTTCTTTCGAAACAGGGCCAGGCAACACCAGAGCATGCGCGCTCGTGCGTGTACCACTTGAAAAATGACATTCAGATCAAGCCGGTATCGCAGCGAGGCTCCGATAGCGAAGCTGGACACGTCGGCGGAAGAGTCCCTCAGTGGCTGTGGGGCCAAGACATGAATGTCAGGGACGAGCTTTCGCTAAATCGGATCTTTGTGGAACGTCTTTCTTATTTTTTGGTCGCCGAGGGTAGAGAGGAGTTCCTTTGGAAATGGCTGATCCACGAATGGGCGACCGAGAAGCGCCGCGTTAATGAGCCCGCACGCCACCTGTGGGTGGCTGGAATCATGAACGCCCAGCGTGAGTTTTTCGATTCCATTGTTCCGCCTCTGAGAACTCTGCAAAGAGCACTAGAAGATTTCTCAGGCAGGCGTTTGTGGCCTATGACTTTTGCTGCAGCCGTGGCTGGTCAAATTATGGTTACGAGCAACACTGTACCACCCTACGACCCCGCTCTGTTTACTGTGGTGCTGCGTGCCAACGAGGCTGGCAAGAAACGTCCAGTCCTTAAATACACCCAAGCGGCTGCGATGCTCTTCCATCCGACGCAGCCGAATGCCAGGTTTTTCTTGAACGAGGCATCTGAGTACCTGAAGCTCGGCATCAACACGGCTCGAGACGCTGCACAGCATGCATTCGCAGCATATGCCCTTCGTGCTGCATATATATTTCGACTCAAGAACAACGCCAAAGATGCAGCTTGGCTAGAAGCCATTGTGATAACAAGATTTCCGGTTGTCTCGGCCGCCCGGCAGAAAAAGTTGACGGAGGTGACGACGGACCCTAAGCTGGAAGTATTGCGGCGTCAATACACAGGCCAGGCGCCGCCGACTTTTGATCCTTGGAGTTAGATGACGAACTATTCGATCCACGATCCGCTTCGATCTGTCTGCCTTGTCGAATGCCGACTTGAGGACGGTGTCCGCGGATTGGACCCTTCACATTCACTCGGCTTCCTCAACGAGTAGCACGAACTGTGCCGGACCGCCTGGAGGACTGTGTGCCCAAGCACTGAGATGGTGCTCCGTGGTGCTTGATACCGACGAAACCCGTACCTACTAGTAACATGGGCATCGATATCTGGTACTGTCCAATGAATAGGTCGTGATTTGCAGCTGTCCAAGTAGACGCGCCTGCGAAGTTTGCCCTCAGCTCGGCGAGGTCTCTCTACCTCCCATCAGATCCTTTCTGTGCCACCTACCTCAAATAACATAGGTGCGGCTGTAAATGCGCACAATACACCGAGCACAAACGATCACACAAGTCACTCAGGCACCATTATGTTCTCATTTGAGCCTTCGCAATAGTGAGGTTGCTTTGAACGCTCACTTCAGCAATGCTCTCACAGAATTTCGAGTTTTTGTGGTCGACACATGTTCTGGCATGACTGGCATGACTCTCGAATTTGCAAGCGAGAGCAAACGCTGCTGCGAAGGGACAATGCGATACGATAAGAACATAGACATTTTCCGCGAACATTGCTGTTTCCGCCTAGAAGAACTATACTGGGATGCTCTTTAGTGCGTCTTCTAATCCGGCAGCAATGTTACGCACACGACTGGTAACTGGTCTCCAACTTTGGACAAGATCGTCTTTACCCAATGTAGGCTTTCCATATCACTGGAACTCAACGACGTCCCTGCATCTGCTTCAAAGGGTGACGCAGAAAGTTTCACTAGCGTACGCGAGCGTTTCGATCTACGCCAGAAGACGCGCGCGCATTTCAAGTCAGCCTTCCCGCGTGCATGGCCCGAGCTATGGCCTGTCGTACAGATCGATTGGAAGCAGCATTCTGTGTTTATAATCAGCGACTCTGATTCACAACACTCGAGCTCAAGTCTACGTCAACAATGTCGGCAACTGCAACTATCGATGCTACCAGTCAGGACGGCGGCAATGAGTCCATTGACCGAATACTGTTGGCGTGTGTGCTCTTACGCAGTCGGCAGCAAATGACTGCTGATGTGGCTTTCACTGCTCATATCGAAGATGCTGTGCGCTCACAGTCTCTTCAAATGGATTTGGACATCGATGAGCAGGTTACTGTTGACAGCCTCATCAGCCAGATCGAGGACCTAAGATTACATCACATGAGTGCCTCTGGGACCGATGGACAAGGGGACGGACAGTCAGACCACGATCAAGGCGTTCTTCTCAAGCTTACGGAATCCCGCTGGCACATTCAAGGCGACTTTTCCATGTCTTATGCGACTTCCTTCGAAGGGACTTTGCAGCATGTGTACAGAAAGATCTGTGAGTCACCACCAGGGTGTATGACCTCAAGTATCGAGGTAGTCGGAGAGGAAGATTTCAAATGGCTACTCGATAATTCTGTCAAAGAAGTGCCCCCAGCCAATCCATTGAGCGGCGCAGCTCTATTCCAGCAATCCATAGCAGAATGGCATCAAGATGTTGCCGTAGACGCGTGGGATGGCAGGCTGACCTATGCGGAACTGGACAAGAGATCTACAAGACTTGCGGCGCTTTTGATAGCACGAGGTGTGCGACCTGCTACCGTACTGCCACTGCTTTTTCAGTACTCGAAATGGGTAGTGATATCCGTGCTCGCGACTTGGAAAGCCGGAGCAGCATTTGTGTTCATAGA
Organism: Cercospora berteroae; assembly: GCA_002933655.1. Taxonomy (NCBI): domain Eukaryota; kingdom Fungi; phylum Ascomycota; class Dothideomycetes; order Mycosphaerellales; family Mycosphaerellaceae; genus Cercospora; species Cercospora berteroae. The sequence goes on from PNEN01001752.1 coordinate 13,158, forward strand.
CCCAACGCATCCGCCAGCACGAATTCGCAATCTGGTGCAGCAGGTGCAGGCTCCATTTGTGCTCGCGCAGCAGTACCTGTCTCCTGAAATCGAGCTTGGCGGCGATGTGCGGACTATAGTGCTCGAAAGCATGAAAGCAGAAGTGGACGACCTCAGCGGCAACACCGAGATCTCGTTACCTTCCGTGGATCCTGAGTCTCCGGCATACATCATTTTCACATCTGGAAGCACGGGACAACCGAAGGCAGCGATGCACACACATTTGGCTTTCTGTTCCGGTGCACTCCATCAAGCAGAATTGCTTGGATTCTCTCGTACGACACGCACGATCGAGAATGCACCGCTCATCTTTGCCGGAGCTATTCCTGAGCTTTTGTTCACGATACTGAAAGGCGGCTGTTTGTGCATACCGACGCTGGAAGATCGAACAAAGGATATCGCTGCTTGCGTGCGAAAGTCCCAGACCAACATGCTTTTGATCTCGTCATCTGTCGCGGCAGCGCAAGATCCTGCTCAATTCGCACCCAGACAAAGGTTTCTGATGGGAGCAGAATCACTGCCTTCTCATACAGCTAAAGCATGGGCTGAACTGCATGATAATTGTAATGGCTATGGCTCAACCGAGACAAACACAGTAGCTACATGCTGTCCGATCAACAGTACTGAGTCTGTAAAAAATGTGGGACGTGGAGCAGCTCACCAGTATTGGGTAGTGGATTCCTTAGATTACGATCGTCTCTTGCCTCCCGGCTGGCTCGGAGAAGTGGTCGTTGAAGGCCATGCACTTGCTGCCGAGTATCTGGGCAACTTTGAAGCCACGAAGAAAGCTTTTCCTCCTACCCCAAGATGGTTTCCGATGGTACATGGGCAAAAGCCGTGCACAACTAGATTCTTCAGAACGGGTGATCTGGGAAGGATAGCTGAAGATGGTGGTCTTGAAGTCCACGGACGTACGGATCCTTTGCAGGTCAAGCTGCGAGGTCAAAGAATCGAGCTGGGCGAAATAGAGGCCGTCACGATCCAGAGTTTGGAGAAGACGCCACTCGTTGCTGAGCTCATTCATCCTAAGAGTCAAGATCGGCCATCTATTGCTCTCTTTTTCGTTGCTACCAATTGGGTCGAAGCGCTTGATGACAACTTCTTCGAGAAGAGTATTTCGTTGAGCGAGAGTCAAGAATTGCAACTCGAACGACTCAGAAAAAGGCTGGTCAAAGCATGGGACGGATCTCTGCCAGCCTACATGAGACCCTCCTATCTTGTGCCACTGTCCAAGCTGCCACGCACGCAGACTGGAAAGCTTGACAGGAAGGGTGTCCGAGAATGGACATCAAGATATGAGCCGGCTGATATAAGCGCTCTATCCACAAGAGAAAATGCACCACAAAGCTCGGACCGGCTGAGCACAGAGATCGATGGCCGGGTACGCGATGCTGTCTCTCAGGTCTTGTCTATTGAACCTGATCAGCTGGATGGTCACTCTGCTTTTACAGTGTTAGGTGGAGACTCCCTGGGCGCGATTGAGCTCGCCCAAGATTTGTGTAGTCGTGGCCTTCATATATCTCCGGCAGACATCATCCGAGCAGACAGCCTGCAATCTCTCAACGACTATGCTAAAGAGAATGTAGCAGTGACCAACGGCGGCACGCATGCGACCGACGTGACAATCGATGGAACTGAGCGAGATCAATTGTTTCAGAAGCTTCACCTGTCTGTCGACCAAGTAAACGAAGTTCTACCTACCACAGACTCGCAGAGCCGTGCGATCAGGCTTGCCATAGGCCCGGAAAGATCATTTGTGTACCACTTCGTCCTCGAGCTCTCTGGCACGGTTGACAATGTCAAGCTTGAACGCAGTCTACAGAGGCTGGTCGCTCGCCACGACATTCTCCGGACATTGTTCACCGAATGTGATGGACAAATCTTGCAGGTCGTCCTAAGAGAAGCTCGGCATGTTCTACAATGGAGGGATGTCGAGGGCCAAGCTGCACTGCAATCGACCATTGATGAAATCACCACAGGTGACGTTCGGGTGGACGAGGTATCGACCAAAATCTTTGTACTTTTGGTCAATAATAACGCGAACAACCTGGTGTTCCGCTTGTCGCATGCTCAATTCGATGGTCTATCAATTCCCATTCTTTGGAAGAGTCTGCAGCAATGCTACGTCGATGAAAATGTCCCTCCTGCTCCAGAGTATTCGAGATACATCAAGAAAGTACTCGGAACAGAACAACGGCCTGCATTAGATTACTACACACGACTGCTACGAGACGTGCAATTCACTGACCTCGTCAAGCGGAAGACCAAAGGTTATGAGCCACAGAACTGTCATCGGCATGCAACTTTGACACTGAAACAAAGCGTTGGCTTTACAGCAGCCACTGTTTTCGAAGCTGCGTGGGGCTATGTCCTCGCCTCAGCTTCGGCATGTCGTGCTGTTGCTTTCGACCAAATCGTCTCTGGACGACAACTTTCGCCTCTGTCAAGCGTCGACGTTCGCAACCTTGTTGGTGCTTGCCTGAACGATGTCCCTGTTGTGGTGAGGCATCCGCCAGGGCAGACTGTACACATGTTGATGAAACAGATCCAAGAGGAACGAGCTGAGTCTGCAAAGTACGAAACACTCGGCTTCAACGATATCTTGGGCAAGTGTAAACCGGATCACTGGCCGGCGGATGCGAGGATGACAAGCAGTGTTCAGTATAGAGGTTTCGAGGAAAAAAAACGCTTCAAGCTGGGCGATGTCGATTGCATTGCCAGCATGGTTGAGCGAGACATGGATCTTGAGGATCTGACTATTCTGGTCACACCGCAGCGAGGAGAGGAATACGGCAATTATGATGTTGAATTCCTCTTCTCGGACAGAGTGGTCAGTCACGAGCAGGCTGATAAGTGGTTCCGACAGTTCATACGAGCTGTCGAAGCATTTGCGTCTGACGATGCGCCAGAGAAAGAGGTGGAAACGCTACTAGGTCGTATCGCTGAGGACTAATCTCTACATTTTAGCTGATCTTGCCCTGGGGTCGACTTGTGCTTTATCATGCTGTGCAGACGCCAGAATATCCCCATTCCTGTCTCTCATTTCTGCCATAATGGTAGCGAATCTATTACCAATTTGCACCACACGAGTTTCAACTGTGACCTCCGAACCCACGGGTACAGGTTTGTAGTAAGAAACCGATAAGTTCCTGCTCACTCCGTGGAACTCCCAGAAACCCTTTCTGGCCTTTGGCGCTACAGCCATTGACGTGGTCATGTCGAAGATCAAGGCTGTAGCTGCGCCATGCAGCTGCCCAATCGCCGAGCACATCTCTGGTTTGATCAATGCGGTGTATTTGGCGACTGGTAGAAATTTGCACGGGCCAGAGTCTGCAAGCTCGGGCTCGATCGAGACCACTTGCAGATTCCTGACCATCACAAGCTCTTCGAATGCCTGATTATGACGACAAAAGGTTGATCAGTCAACGTGGCTGCACCACAATCGCGTAATGCTTACCTTATGTCGAGAGGTGTCCGTTGCCCTTCTCCTTCTGGCGTAGGACTCGATCTGGTAGTTGACGCGGTCAAGAGAGCGGTGCATGTCGATCCGCATAAGAACGCCATCCGGCAAATCACTTGATTTAGGAGCCATGATCCTCGTCCAGTTGCAGGGGTGTTGAGCGGGATTGTTACATCGAAAAGAGCATTTAGACCTCGAGACTCTGAGAGGACTGTGTCATGCAGCGATAATGCAAGTACCGAGCCGCGAACAGCAATGCAAGGCGTTTTCCATTTGTGGCAGCTGTGCAATATCGTATCTGGTAGCCAGAAGCGTCGATCACATTGCTGGCCGCCCCAACGATGTTCATAGTGACGATATCTTGCTTTGAGTTTTTGAAGGGCTTCAGCATTGATAGACTTTTCAGCCACTGCATACTCTAGCGGCTAAGGGGACCAAAGACCAGTCGAAAAACATGTGACTCAATCTAGCGCATCGTGCTCACCATGTGATATTGATGAAGACATTTGCCGAAAGCTGTGCTAGATGTGGTCATGCAGAGGAATATGTGAACACAGCTACAGTGCAGACCGATCTTAACAACGAACATCAACTTGAGAGCCAACAGAACGATCAGTCATTACACTACCAATGTCGAAGCACGCAGCACTCTACAACTTGCAGACAATATGGCTCTTCACAGCCAGCGATCACCTCACCTTCGTGTTGCCTGAATTCTTTATGGGCGTGTGCGGACTCCTGACTAAAGCCCTCATACCACGGACGAGAAACGTGGATACAGCAACGCTACTTCGATGCTCACTCGAGATTTTCGCCTGGAACTGGTGTAACACGCTAATCTTCACTCTCGCAAATCAAGGCAGCACCGAGGCGGTGCGAGAAGATGCTGCAAATAAGCCTTGGAGACCAATTGCCGCAGGAAGAATATCAATAGAGAAAGCGAGAAATCTGTTGGCGGCCGTTATTCCTATATTCGGAGGTCTGTGCCATCTTTACCTCGGAGGCTTCCAAGAAACTGCCATTTTGATATGCCTGACCTGGATTTACAACGACCTGGGTGCGTCGGACAAGAGCTTCGTCGTACGGAACGCGGTCATTGCGGCAGCATATTTCTTCTATGGAAAGGGCTCTCTAGAGGTAGCTACCAGACCTCTCGATGTGCTACTTCCGCACTCTACGATTCGATGGTTGTTCGTCGTCAGTGCTATCATTTTCTTCACTATGTCTGTGCAAGACCTGAAGGATCAATCTGGCGACAAGCTCAAGGGCAGAAAGACAGCGCCTTTGATACTTGGCGAGAAATTGTCGAGATGGAGCATTGCACTTCCTATAGTACTCGCTTCTGCCGCGTCTTGTCAATGGTGGGAATGTTCTTGGGTCACTACATGCTTATGCATTATGTTTGGGCTCATGGTGGCTAGTAGGGTGGTGGTACTGCGAGGGTTTGAGGCCGATCGTTTGACATGGAAATTATGGGCTTTCTGGCTGCTTGGTATCTACGCCCTGCCGCTTGCCAGTGGGAGTCAGTGATTGGGAATTACTTGTTTCTGGACATTAAACCATGTTTGCCGAAGACCTGGCGGTATTCCTCAATGTGATCGACCTCCGAATGATTCCCCGAGCCTTGCCATTTTCAAATGGCTGCTCTGATCTTGTGGTTCGCTGATGTCAAGACTGAAGCTGAATGTGAAGCTAGCAGGGCCTCTCCGTTGTCATGACATAGCTTCGAGACTTGCATGCATAGACTTTTATGGACCCACGATGCTTCCGATCTGCAGGACGCTTCCCACATAGAGTAAGCACAAACTAGACCCTCTTTGCATGCATTAGTGTACCACATTGCGTCCCGTCGATCGTGATGCGTTATGGAATATCAAGAATCGCATTGGAGATACGACCGAGGCCGCAGTGTGTGGTCCTGTCGAAATTCCAGCTGCATCACTTTGTCACACCAGAATTGTTGGCAAACAACATCACGAATTCTGAACATGGGGGTTGTTGCCAACCAAGCCACGGATCACCCATGGCTCGTTGCCATCCTAGCTGGCGCTGCGACACATGTAACTGTTTTCATCAGAGGAGAATGGCACATGCAAGCTCCATGGCTGGCAACAATTTCCGTTGGTACATTTGCAGCAGCGTTGATAACAGATCTGACACGATCTCATTCGGGCACTGTTTCCCTTGTTAGCATTGTTACCGCTTTCTACATTGGTCTATTCACCAGTATTGTCATCTACAGACTGTTCTGCCACAAGCTGCATCGGTTTCCTGGTCCATTCGGGGCCAAAATTTCAAAACTATGGCATACGTTGAACTGCTTGGATTCTCGGCAACACGTCTACCTTCACACGCTGCACAAGAAATATGGATCGATCGTTCGCACTGGCCCACGAGAACTCATGATCGTCACTCCAGACATCTTTGAACTTTTAGATGACCCTAGGAATCAAAGTCACAAGACAGACTGGTACGATCTCCTACGGCCGGCAAAAGCTGTCATATCTGAGCGAGATCCTGCCGTTCACAACAAAAGGAGGAAAATATGGGACAAAGCTCTCAATGCAGCATCACTCGCAGAATACAAGCCCCTTTTAAGCAATCACGTTCAGAAATTATTGGACAACATCGACGAAACCGTGGCTGAAGGCAATCCAGTTCTCGCCAACGACATCTTCTACTGGTTTGCATTCGATGTGGTATCTGAGCTGGCGCTAGGCAAGACGTTCGGCATGCAAGAAGAGCGGAAGTGGCATCAGAGCACATTGCACCTACGTAGCGGAATGGCACTATTGGGCATTGCATCTTCGGTGCCGTGGCTGGCACGAGTGGCATTCGCTTATGTGCCGAATTTTCCCGTCATTAGGGATTGGTTTGCCTTGCAGGACTTTTTGAAGAAAAAGATGACGGAGCGTGTGCATCGGGGTCTTGTGGACAAGGATATTGCCGAGCACTTTATCGAGAGTGTTGGAGAAGAAAACGAGTGGACGGAAGAAGATTGGCAGTGGGTTCATGGCGATGGTATGAATGTTCTAATCGCGGGAAGGTGAGAGCGCAAATCTTTCCATGCAATTCTGCATTCGAGGAAATTACTAATCCGCTTTCCCCAGTGAGACGACTGCTGCCACCATAACGTTTCTCTTTTCACAGCTGGCCAAGAACAGGGCTCTCGCAAACCGCCTCCATCGTTCGTTGGAGAGTACCGAGCCCACTGATCTCGAGGCGTTGCGTGAGAACGAACTGCTAAATGGCATCATTAATGAGACCTTACGACTGTATCCCGCTCTACCAAGCGCAGCCTATCGAGAGACTCTTGAGGATGGTTTGAAAGTCGGAGATACCTGGATACCCGGCGGAACAAAGATCATAGCTCCACGCTATTCTGTTGCTAGGTGTAAGTTCACCACCGTCTTCTGAATTGGACTGCTCTGACTCTGACCACCTGAGTAGTGGAAGCCGCCTTTGCAGATGCCGAATCGTTCATTCCAGAGAGATGGATGGATAAGCCTGAGCTCGTATCTTGGCCTAAAGCATTCGCCCCATTTGCAACTGGTCGCTATTCTTGCGTGGGGCGACAACTAGCGTTGAACGAGATTCGCATGACCACGGCATCAATAGTACAGAAATATGTCGTGTCATTGGCTTCTGAAGAGGACGGAGAAGCTGTCATTTCCGAAATGAAAGATCAGATGGCAGTCTTTCCGGGACCGCTCAGATTGATATTCAGCAGAAGGCAAGACTAGTGGACTGATTAGATTTTGGTATAAAGACAAAATTCATCACCGTAGGAGTGGTGGTGTTACAATGAGTCAATAATTGTACAAAGGCATAGTCGCCCGCCGAACTTCGAATTCTTCCCATCGCGCTGCGTCAAATCCTCGAACCAGTGTTCTCAACAGCGATCGATCTGTCTTCCCGGATGCTGTCAGTGGGCGTCGTTTTATCGGGATCCAGTATCGAGGCACCATGTAATCAGGTAATTGCCCATCGGACAATAATGTCTCTGTGAGCGCAGCCATTTTGCCTTTCCCAAAAACAGTATCGTTCCAGCCCAGCACCAAGTCTCCAGGTTGAGAATTCGTCCGCGTGGTTCTTGTCCCGCTCGCAAATCCGATCACAATTTGACGTCCTTCGTCGAAGTCTGCGAAGCAATCCAGTACTCCAGCAGGTCGACATTGTTCTAGATGATAGTCGATCTCACCAAGCTCTACTCGCTCACCATGGAAGTTCATTTGGTTATCGCTGCGTCCTAGAAACGTGACACTGCCATCCTTGTTCTTGCGACCCAAATCACCAGTTCTGTACAGCCGGCCTTGGGATCTGTGGTCTTGCCATTTGGTGTGGTCGAGGAAGACTTTCGCTGTCTCGTCGTCTCGTCCAATGTACCCAGTAGCAAGAGCTCTGCTCTCTACAATGATTTCCCCTACTTCGCCATCCTCGAGACACGCCTCGGGACAATCAGGATCTGTGATCGATAGTCGACAAGCGCCAGAGAGTGGGTATCCAATATTCTGTGGGAGGTCGCTCTTTGTGATTGGAGGGGTAATGGTCTGGAGTATACAGGCTTCTGTAGCCCCCCATAGCTGATGAAACGATCTCGATGCGCAGGACGCCCATTTCTCAACAGCATTGCGCCCCAGAGGCTCTCCCATGACGCTCAAGACACGAACGGTAGGAATCTCAGCCGGCTCCATCATGCTCAGCATGGTCGGCGAGAGGGTGGTATGCGTTATGCGTGACTTCGTCAATTCGGTTCCAATCTCACCAGCCGACGGCAACATCATCTCCCCCTTATCAGTGAGACATATTGTTGCGCCGGTAGCCAAGCACATCCCCATTTCCATGATGGAGACGTCAAAAACATAAGGATGAAGCTGGCTCACCCGTGAGGTACTTCCGACATTGAGATATCGTGCAAGCGTGTTGCTCATCGTGACTATTGCCTGCTGTGTCTGCACAATGCCTTTGGGTGTGCCGGTCGTGCCTGACGTGAACGCAATAAATGCCGGATCTTCGGGCTTCGAAGCTGCATTAATAGCAGGCAGCGGGTCCGCATCGAAGTCGATGTCCATCGGCACAATGATAGTGTTCCCAGTATCCTCGAGATCTTTTCCATGTTGATGATCTTCAACAATCACAAATTTGACCTGAGCCTCGCGAAACATGGTGATCCTTCTCGGTTTTGCATGGTAGGGGTAGACAGGCACAACTGCAGCGCCGATTGTCATACTCGCCAACGTGGCGACTACCGCCCATGGTGACAGGTCGAAACACACGCCAACTCTCTCTCCAGGACCGACGCCCGTTCTCTGAAGCGCTTCGGCAACGATGACCACATGCCTTTGAAGTTCGAGATATGTCCATTGTCGTACATGGCTGTCGAGTGCTAGCTGGTCTGCACTATCGTGGCTCCGAGCAGCCAACAAGTCCGGGAATGTTCCTGGTATCAGCACTAGGCCAGTCTCGTCTTCGAGTCTTGACTGATCTTCGGCATCTGAGAGGAGGACCATCTTGGAGCGAGGATCGTGTAACAGGCATATTGATTGTATGGCGCATACACGGTTGTATACTCGTTGCGTCAGTGTACAGATCTGCAATCACTAAGAAAGTAAGCAACCTTGGAAGCCCAACGGGCCAAATTTTCAGCAGAATTAGACTTTACCATTTGACTGGAATCGCGCAATGCGTTGATCGATGCCTGCAGATCTTGTGCTTTCCACTTTGCGTTTAGAGCGTCATTTTCCTTCCATGCCTGTGTGCCACAATGCCGAATCGGTGAATCAAGTACACGTATGATCGTGCATGATGCGTCCGATCGTCGTGATCGACGGCAAGCACATTAGCTGGACCCCATCTGTTCACGAGATCAGTATACTGATGGGAGACGTATAGTGCGACACTACTGCCTCGTACCGCGAACATGTCCGCGACATTTCTCTTGATAAGCTCACCGTCATTGGAAGCGTTGCCTAGATGACGGCCGCGATGGACAGCTTCAGCGCAGCAAGGCTGAAATCCTGCTCGTCGAAAGTTTTCTTACTGACAAGCTGCTGCGTTGCAACTTTCTCGGTGAGTAACTTGGCCAAATCAAAAGCAGATCGAATCACTGCCTCATTTAAGACATGTGTTATGCACAACTCACTGATCTCGCAACTGTCAGGACGTCATTGGTGCAACAGTCCTCCCTCCTATCTTACCATTCGTTCTGCCCGATCGAGCGAAGGTACCGGAGTCACAAGGTAGGAGATGGCGTCGACTTCTTCGGAGCGTTCTGGAATTGCTCTGACATGGGAGGCATCCAGTTCAGCTATGGGTTACACTTCTGCTGGCGATCACAACTGGGAGTATTGTTCTCTCGACACGTGAGTTCTATTATGGAGGTATGATTCACAACGATGTAGCTGACACAGTCATCTTATAGCATTCACAAGTTGGCTTTCGGATCGCTGCCGACGGCGCAAGCCTGTGTTTATCGCTGCTGTTCTGGTTCAGTGTTCCGGCGTGGCATTTTGCTTCGTGGGAACACACATCGCATTATGGGTAGTCGGTCAAATCGTGTTGGGAATCGGCTCCGCAATGGTGTGGTCAACCACTCTCGCTCTGATTGTTGATGCGGTCCCAGAGGGGCAATTGGGCAAATTCCTAGGATTCACCAGTTTGAGTCTAACATTAGGCGTATTTCTGGGCCCTGTGCTCGGAGGCGCGATATACGAACATGCTGGGAATTATGCTGTCTGGGGTATGGTGTATGGGGTCTTCGTCGTGGACCTCATCCTGAGAATCCTGCTGGTGGAGCCAGAGTCCGGTCAGAAAGAGAACTCTGACGGCCTGGAGGAGCAATCTCGACCGCGGACGAAGCGCACCCGATTTGTGGCGCCGTTGCTGCTCAAGTCTGCGCGGATGTTGTCTGCTCTGTGGGCGGCATTTGTCCAGGCGGCAGTCCTGGGATCTTTCGATGCGACATTGACAATCCGCGTCAAGGAGCTTTTTGGTTGGACCTCGCAGACGGCAGGTCTGCTCTACATTGCTCTGGCATTGCCCTCATTTGCGAGCCCTTTGGTTGGTGCGTGGGCTGACAGAGTTGGCGGAAGGTGGATCGCCGCAGCGGGATTCTTGCTTTCGCCTACGGTCCTGGTATGCCTCCGCTTCGTCGACCAGAATAGCGTGGCGGATAAAGTGCTGCTTGCTGCGCTGTTACTGCTACTTGGCTGCCTTCTGGGCACCACAATACCCATCTTCTGCGCAGAGACAGGTCATATCGTCATGGAGCTCGAGCGCAAGAAGCCGGGAATATGTGGATCAAAAGGAGCTTTTGCCCAAGCACAAGGCTTGTGGTGGGCGACCTACACTCTGGGACTCACGATCGGACTTGTATGGGCTGGTTTCGTGCAGCGAGCAGCAGGATGGACCACGATGGCCTGGAGCCTGGCAATACTTAGTGGTCTTACCACTATACCTGTCGTGATATGCACTGGTGGTAATCTCAAGATAGACGACACGCACTCGTCTTCTGGAGACACAGACTGAAGTCAGAAGTGCTGAAGGAAATAGAAGTCGTGTTCGCTGCAAAAGCTGAATCTTCGAAGCCGGCGAACCCTTTGTCTGGGCATTCCAGAATTCGTCAGATACTCCTGAAAGCTGCCCGGAAGTGGTTCAGCCATAGAGTAGACCAGACTTCGAGCCAGCGGGTGATCTGCCTGTAGACATGAGCTGTCAAGTCGGACTCATGATTCCAGCCGAAAGTCTCTGCATCCGGGCAGAGGGATCTTGAGATCGATGACACGTTCATCGCAGATACAGCGAGAATGCATATTGCCGTGATAGCATTGTTGTTGTTGTTGTTGTTAATCTGGAGTCCTCCAGCACACCCAAGATTTAGGCCCTAGCAATCCGGCGATTCTTAAACCCGGAGGCCCGTGCATGAGCTAGTCTATGGAATTGACAGTCGCCTAAACCCGTCCGAACGCGCATCATCACGGACATTTGTGTTCATCCTTCTCGCCCGTAGCAAACTGCATGGCGCTGACTACGCCAGGTACAGTATCGTCAGCCCTCAATCTCATTAACCTTGCATCGCGCCGCTCTCCCCCCTTTCGTTTCTTACCATGAGCTTCGTCCTTGGCCGATTCAGCAGATTCACGCCTGTGCAGAACAACAGACAGCTACTACAGCTCACCACGCGACATCGACAGATAGTACAGCAATCCAGGAGATTCAAATCGACAGAAGCCATGGCTACAGTTGCCATTTCCTCGCCTTCGCGACCTTCCCCGCAACCCGCCGATGCGAGTCTCAAGAAACATCACAATAAGAAGGGCAAAGGATTTCTCAACCCATGGGACTCATGGGAAGATATGAACATGTGGGCCATATTCAAATGGGGTGTATTGGGAGGCCTCACAGGCGAGAGAAAGACTGTAGACACCGCACCACCTACGGTCCCAGTCCACAAACCGACTTTCCTCCCCTCGCGGGAAACACAAAACCTCCGCGCGACGTGGCTGGGACACGCGTGCTATTATGTGGAATTCGCGGGAGGACTTCGCGTTTTGTTTGATCCGGTTTTCACACAGAGATGTTCGCCATTCAGTTTCATGGGTCCGAAGCGGTATACGGACATGCCGTGCCAGATCGAGGATATTCCATACATCGATGTGGTGGTGATCAGTCATTGCCATTATGATCATTTGTCGTATCCGACGTTGCAAAAGATTGCGGAAACGCATCGGGATGTGCAGTTCTTTGTGCCATTGGGAAATGGACCTTGGTTTGAGAGGTGTGGGTTTAAGAATGTGACGGAGCTGGATTGGTGGGAGGAGAGAGAGTTGAAGATTACACCAAATGTTGCTGGGGAGCCCAATCGCGCAAGAGAAATGGAAGCGGTCATTTCTTGTTTGCCGTGTCAGCACATGTCGGCCAGGACGGCGTTTGACAAGGCGCACACGCTCTGGGCTTCATGGTCTGTGGAGTCTGGTGGAAAGAAGGTCTGGTTTGGTGGTGATACTGGATATCGTGCCGTGCCTCGATCGGCCAAGGACGAATTCGACTATGGCGAGAAATATTCCCATCTCCCCCATTGCCCAGCATTCAAGGAGATCGGCGAGCATCGAGGACCATTTGACCTGGGCCTGATCCCGATTGGAGCGTACGACCCACGATGGATCATGTCGCCTGTGCACGCCAACCCATATGATGCCGTAAATATCTTTGTGGATACCAAGTGCAAGCAGGCCATGGGAATTCATTGGGGCACTTGGGTCTTGACCGAAGAAGCTGTGCTGGATCCGCCCAACGTCCTCCAGGAAGCCTTGAAGTGGAAGGGTTTGGAGCAAGATGTTTTCGAGACTTGTGATATTGGAGTTTCCAGGGAATTTTGAGCGGCATCCGGTTGCCAGGCAAGATTCAAGCGAGCGTACTCCACGCTTCTTCGATCATATACGAGAGGACTCCTGTTCCAGCATCGACACCATAGTCTTGCCCATCCGCACTGTCGGCGGCCCGGCCAAGCTTTCTCATGAGATCGCGGTTCACTTTCATCAGATGTGCCGAGTCGTCTGTGGTCTCCTGTCAGTCTACCATGGATGAACAAATATCTCACTAATCACCGACCTTGCCGTTCCCGCACATTCCGGTGGAGACTGCCTTCTGACTCGACAATGCGGAACCCACGATATCTGAAGACTTTTGGTGCATGTGCGAAGCGGACCTTAGGCGCCTCGATACAAGTCAACAATGGCCAAGTCGTTCTCCGATGAGGCGACGGACGAGCATCGTTTGTGGCGACCCTTCGTTTGAGACCGGCTTTGTCGTACGCTGGGAAGTGATAGAAGTCCATGGCGCCTCAGCACTGACTGGAGATATCATTATAAACGTTCGGCAAGGCAATGGTGCTCGGTGAGCTGAAGGCCCTTGTTGGGACAAGATTGCGTTGCCTTTGTGATCACTCGCATGTGGTAGTGTCGTGCGATGGTAGGCACACGTGCTGCCCGATCGCATGTGCTGGTGCCATCGAAGACCTGATCCGCTATCAAACATGTTCACCTGTGCTCATGTGAAGTTGACGAACCCACTGACGAGGTTGCATAGCTGGATGGTGCCTTCGGCGGTACTGGAGCATAGTGTGCATCTGCTCACCGGTGTTCGAAGGCGCTCGACTTTCAAGTACGACATATCTGCAACCTTGTACTGCTTCTCCTCTGATATATGGCTGTCATGCTGAAGGTCGCCAAACCAGAGTAGTATAGTCCTAGCATATCCATGTACCAAGCCTAGAACCTCCGAAGCAAGCTCTCGTACAGTAGCCCTAAACGAGGGCTACGCATCGCCTCTGCACAATGAAATATTCATGACAATTCAAGGCCGGCTGTGTAGAATAAGCTTTTCTCATCCTGCCTTGCCGCCGGCTCAAGCACTTTCCGAGTGTTGAAATGGTCAAGTGCACGCGAGGGATCTGTGTGATCGACACCGAGGAAAGTCGACGTTCCGTGTCTTGCGCGAACAGGATTCGTTGGTGCTGTGCTCGGGTCGCATGCGAGCGAATTGCCGACGTGCAGTTTGTCTCAACTTGTCAACGCTGCTCACCTGCTCATACGCTACTTGAGGATCCAACCTCACTTCACTTCTTCCTCTTGTTTCGTGTTGTACAAAGCGCGGGGTGCTGAGATCTGGACTGGTACCACCTTTCTTCTGCTCTCTCTCGGATCGCACAAGTACAGCATCTGCCAAAGCCCTCTGTGGCCTGTGAAAGGAGAAATTGCAGCTCAAGATGGCGCTGCTGGACGTGGTGGTACAACATCCGGTGGTTGCAGCCGCTACTGTCATCTTGATCGCCACCGTCGTCGCGTCGATACGTGCGCGGAGCATTGGCAATTACCCAGATCTGCCATGGGTCGGGAGAAAGACGAATTCGTTTGGTGCCACCACTGTTGCGAACTTCAGCAGTCCGAAAAAGACACGAGAATGGCTGGAAGAAGGCTACTACAAGGTATGGCTTAGTATATCCTCATATAGAATGTCGGCATACTGATCCAGGAGCACGCAGTATACCAAGCATGGAAAGTCCTTCTTGATGCCTAACATCTCTGGCAAGCCACTTATTATCGTACCAAACGACCGACTTCAAGCATACAACGATCAGCCTGAGGATGTGCTCAGCGCATGGCAAGCACATTACGACACGTTGGCTTGCAAGTATACCTTCACTGATTCTGACCTGGTCCGAATTCGGTTCCATGAACATGTATTAACTACGCATATGCCACGCAAGCTCAAGGACATCCTCCCCACAAGCTACGACGAGTTATCCGTGACCATGCAGGAGATCCTCGGCACCGATACAGCCAACTGGAAAGAAGTGAACATCATGAAGATGATGACCAAAATTGCCTGCCGTGTGAGCAACCGAACACTAGTCGGACTCCCACTATGCAGAGACCAAGCCCTGCTCGACGACTGCGTTCACTTCGCCGAAGATGCCATTCGCTGCATCATCGTCAACATGCTCCTCCCAACCCTCCTCGAACCAATCATGAACCTAGTAGCCCTCCCTAACTGGTACCACTACTTCAAAGTCCGCAAAATGATCGCTCCCGTCATCGAAAAACGCATCGCAGACATCGAAGCCGAAGCCTCCCACCCACACACCAAACACGACATCCCAGACGACTACATAACCTGGCACATCCGCACCGCCCGCGCCGAAGGCAAACTCTGGGCCCTCGACATCTCCTGGACAGTCCGCTGCCTCCTCGCATTGGAATTCGCCACAATCCACACAACCCTCATAACAGGCAGCAACGCAATCCTCGACATCTTCTCCTCCAAAACCGACATCCAAGCCTCCCTCCGCGAAGAAGCCGAACGCGTTTTCGGTGAATCCTCAAATAACACCACACACATCTCCGCCGAAAACGAAAAGGGAATCTGGTCCAAACAAAACCTCGCAAAACTCCTCCGCACCGACTCCGCTCTTCGAGAATCCATGCGTATAGGCGATTTCGCATCTCTCAATGCCCGTAAAGTCGTACATCCGAATGGAATGTACGATCCCGTGGAGAATTTCACAGCACCATATGGCTCCTCCGTCGCTGTCCTAGCCTACAACAGGCACCACGACCCAGACGTCTACTCCGATCCCAATACTTTCGATCCTTACCGCTTCTCCCGCCCTCGCGAAGAATTTGCCGCTGCGGCCGAACGCGAAGGCGAGAAGCTCGAAGGGAAAGCGAGAGAGGAATGGCTCCGATTGCAGAATTATAGTATGACGAGTGTTGGGAAAGATAATATGGCTTTCGGGATGGGAAGACATGCTTGCCCGGGGAGGTTTTTCGCACAGCAGGAGTTGAAGTTGTTGGTTGCGTTTTTGGTTATGCATTATGATGTTGAGCCGTTGCCGGAGAGGCCGCAGAATATCAATATGGGTGGAAGTGGAGCGCCGCCTTCGAATGCGACCATCAAAGTGAGGAGGAGGGTAGCGAAGGCTTAGATGTTCGTTGCATGAGTTTGCTTTGATTTTGATTGGCGTATGAAATTGTACTTGAGTGATTGCAGGAACACAGCACATATTATCAATCTGCTTAAAGAACTTCCACCTGATCTTCACTCCGTGAATGAATTCTCTGCACCATAGTGATGGTATTGCACCTCAACGACTGCTGCCAGAATCAGACTGTGGTGTCACTGCCCCATCCATTTCGACATCCTCATTCTCCAACTCGTCACTTGGTTCTAAGCCTGCCTCCTCAATTTCCTCGCTGGGTCTCACTTCTTCTGCGGTATTTTCCAGTCCATGTGTCCTCCTGAATACTCCTCCGATGGCGTCCTCCAGTCGATCGAGGCTCAGTCTCATTTCTGCCGTACTCCTTTGCAATGCTTCGACCCGACGGATAGCATCACTCCAGTCCATCGGTTGCCCCGGCTCGAAAATCTCTGATCGCTCCGGAGGTACCTGTGCCATCATGACTCGCTCATGAGGCAACCGCCGATCGAAAGAGTCCGGATCCAAGCGAGGTATAAGAATACCATCATCACTCTCATCATCACTCTGCTCTTCAACCTCCGCCCTCCGTCCCGCCATTCGCTCAGGCCTTAACGTCACGATTCGGCTATGCCCAGTAACCCACTGCCTTCTCTCCTCCTCATCATTCCTCCTCCTCACAATATTCCCCCGCGAATTCAAAAGATGTGCATCGCCCCACCAAACTAATCCCATCGCAGCTTCGTAGTTGAATTCGAACGGCTCCTGCGCTACGTCCGGATACAGGCATTCCAGATACCCTTCTCGTTCTTCGACACATTCGGCGCTTTGGTCCTACACGCGCTCAAGTGAAATATTGTAGAGTAAGTGCAAAGGCACCCCAGCGGCTTCCATTTGCCGTACCCTTTCGTCCCAGATGTCGCGATCTTCGAGGTCCATGGTTGAGTGCTGGGTGGTGTAGGAGTTGAAGGCTCTCATTTGCCGTATCCTGTGGTTCCAGATGTAGCGAGCTTCGGGGTCCATAATTGAGTGTTGCATGGTGTTGGGGTTGAGAGGATGACGAATGAAGATAGCGAGTTGTGGGGTGAGAAGAATGTTGGATGTCGATGTCGAAGTGGTGCGTTGTGTTGACTGGCAGAAGTGGTTGATTGCTTCCTCACTTGATGGAAGCTGCGCTCGACCGTGTCTAGACGAGGGGGCAAGCATAACAGCTGCCACGCGACTTCCTCTCTCATAACACCTCTGAAATGGAAAGAGCTCAATTTTGAATCATTTATTTTCCAACTATTATGCGTATACTGCTGCTCATCACAGCTCGAAACCACCGACACCATTGTCTCACCGCATCATCGTATATTCTTGCTAGCGAATGCAAAGGAAGGAACTCCAAAGGGTATCTCCGCGCGCAGTAGCAAACAACGACGGCAGTGAGGCCCCCATCTTCATCCCAGCAGCAGAGTTTCCGAACAGAAAAGGAAGACACTCTGTTCAGATCAGACAGAAACGCCTCCCTGCGCCTCGCTAACATACATATACATTCCCAAAAAGCAGAAAAAGTCATAGCAGAAAGAGCGAAAAAGTAAATCCTGGCAAAGTAAAGACAAGTAAAGAAGCTGCAAATCCTGTTGGTAGTGTTCGGGCTTTTGTTGAGCTTTTGTGTATTCCCGGTTCTGAGTAGATGCCGCTAGCGATGGGCTGAGTGGCAGGATTACTACGCCTTCGAGCCGAAACGGTCGAGGGCGAGAGTTTGAGAAAGAGAGTCGCCGCGGCTGCGACGGCGCTTCTGGGCAAGAGGGCTGGCATGAGCCGCAGATTTTCTGACGCCTGCGCCAGTGAGGGTCATGTCAACACTTGGGCGAGTTTTGCGCCCGGGCGTAATGGGGATATTGGCAGCATTGCGTCTGCCTTTTTGCAGAGCATTGGCCTCGGAAGTCTGAACACGACTGGCTGGATTGGCGGCCAGTGAGCTGACTTGCCGTACGTTATGCTGATTGTTGCGGAAGACAGAGATTCCACCAGGCACCTGATCAAAATGATCTAGGAGATCCTCGTTGTCAAGTCGAGGCATCGGCTCGGAGTCATCGTTCGTGAAGCTCGCGAAGACGTCCTGCTGCTGCGATGCGGCGGATGGCGTTGGGTCGACATCCATGTCAGAATCGGTGTCAGGATATTGTACGAGGTCTTCGAGGTTTCCAGCTGGTGCAGGTGTGACTCGCTCTCTGTCAAGGGTGTTGGAAGATGCGAATGATGAGCGGGCACTGCTGCCTCGCGTGCTGGGAAGAACAAGTCCATTAGTGATGCCATTGACATCGTTGGTGCGCAGGAAGTCGAGATTGCCGTTGAACATGCTGCCTAGAGTCATCTTGGCCGTGAAAGGCCTCTGAGGAATACTGGCAGTGTGAGGCGTGGTGCGAGTCCATGTCACAGGCTCTCCAGGACTTCCGTCACGGCTTCCCATGACTTGGCGTGCTTGTTCCCAGTAGGCACTCTCTTTGTCGATGGGCTTTGATGGGCATGAGATTTTTATTCCATTGCCATTCTCGTCGGCAGTGACAGCGGCACGAGTGGGATCATGAGTAAAGGTGCCCATTCTTGGTCTTCCACTGGTCTTCCCGCCACGAGGACGCGGCCCTGTGCTGGCTGGCTGTCGTACAGTCGGTGCTTGATCTGTCACTGGTGTGCTCGGTGTGCTTGGAATTGGGGTGCTAGCAGGAGTGCTCTTGGCCGCGGCCGCTGCATTCTCCCTGTGGATGGCATGCATGCGTCTGAATGCATCCTCTTCGTCTTCGTCATCTGTAGCATCACCATCCGCTGAGGATGTGTCAGTAAATAAACTTTTGGTGGACGGCGCTTTGCGTTGTGCGTACTCTCATCACTTGTGTCACTGTCGAGATCGGAGTCTTCTTCGTCATCTCCTTCGGCGATGGCGCCTTCATAGTCATCTTCGTAGTCAAAGTCAAAGTGAGACTCATTATCGTCGTCAATTGCATCGACATCCATCATGTACTGTGCCGCATTCTGGGGAGTGCTTGTTCCATCAAGGAGGTCAGGATACGAGTCTCTGGGGTCATCCTCGCTACTCATGCTCGATGAACGCGAGGATCGATTTTCTGCGAATCGGACACGCTTCTCGTTGTTCGATCGCTGCACATGGAGGTCAAAAAGTACGTCCTCGCTGACCTCGTCTTGTTGCATGCGCCATGAAGCAAGATTGTAGGAGAACTCGTCCTCGGCATCGTCAATCATCTCTTGATATAGAGTATCGTCAGTTCGAAGGCCATGGAACGGATCTTCAGTCCAATTAAGATCGCCCGCATTGCTGTCCTCGCTTTGCAGGCTCAACCTGCGGGCAAGGGAAGCGTCCTCAGCGAGACTCAGACCAGTCATGTCATTGGACACTGAAGTAGCGGTTTGTGGCCTCTGGGCCTCAGACTCTGCTTCATGCTCGAGGAAGTCTTGGATCAGGTCTTGTTCGAGAGCCTTCTCCATATCATCCTCTTCTTCGTCATCGTCATCGACAGCATCATAGTCCTCGTCCTCGCTGTCGACATTCTTTTCAGCGCCCGCCACAGTATCCGCTTCGACATTATATGCGGGCCCTGCCAGCCGCGGTGCAGCAATGTTTCCATTCCGCTTTGCGCCTGACAGGGCAAAGACATCCGCCTCATCGTCTGAGTCGCTCTCCTCGTCTGGGCTGTCTGCAGCGCCCTCTTGGGCCTCGTTATCGCTGTCGTCTGATACGGCATCTCCGGTGCGTGTGCCATTGCTCATTTTGGTGATGTTACTCTCCATCGGTCGCGGGTGGTGCGACGCTGTTTTCGGGCTTCCATTGGTCAACTTTCGTGGATCGTAAGGAACCCGATTGCTCGCCTGAGGGGCGGAACCAGCTGAACGATGGGCCATTGCGGTTCTGCTCGTCTGGATTTCTGGTGGAAAAGTTTCGGTTGCGAGGGTGAGATGTGGGATCTCGAGTATTGATGTCCTTGGTGGTAGGGGGTCCGCTGTAGGTTAAACTCAGGGAATGGTTCGTCTCGTGCTGTCGAAAGCACAACTCCGGGTCCTCTTTGTATCTCTCGTAAGTCGCCTTCTGGCAACGAGCTGTAGTGTGTATAGTAGTGTAGGCGTGGCCGCGCAATGGGTCAAGCCGTGTCTTCGTCGTCGTTTGCGGGGTGCAAACGCATTCGAGGTGCCGATGCCTGGTGGTCTGATGTGACGGAGATCACTCCAAACTCGGTGCAGGTGGTCAAACTACTGACAAGCTATGCTTGGAAGTAGTCGTCTCGTTTCGTCGTGGGGGCGATTGAAGTTATTCGATGGGCAGAGAACGACTGGAGGCCAGCACGTGGGCCGACCTCCAGCAGTGATCTAGTGCGCACCGGTGGCCTGCGGCATCTTGGACGACGAAGTGATGTATGGGGAGTAATATGTGCCCGGTGAGGTCGGTTTGTGGTGCTTCGTCGCGGGAGAGTGGTGTGCGTGGTTGGTGCAGCGGAGAGAGGGAGCAGAGGAATAGAGGCTCCTGCTTGACCAGATCTTTTACAATTTAGACTCGGCGCGCTAAGCAGGGGTCTGCCGAACCAAGTCCTGCACGGCTTGACCGCTTTTGACTTTTTTTTCGACTCGAAACATCAACGCAGGCCACCCCATGCACAGCGCTCGCCGACCTTTTGTGACGAACACCACCTCGACTCAGATCCCTCGCAATGCTAGTCTTCGGTGCAGCTCGCCAGCCGGTCGAACCCCTTGGCTACAGACCTCTGGCGCCCGCCATGTTGTTCTTTCTGCTCAACCCATTGCCCTTAGCGCAGCCCAAACCGTGGGACTATAAGTCGACCCGACCGACTAGTGGGTATGTCCAATGATATTGCTCGCGTGATCCAAGCTAGGAACTGGCCCGGCAGTCCCGTTTGGATACCGTCACAGCAGAACTGCATCCCTCCGCACATGGATGTCATACAGCTGGCCTGCCGCATGTGAGCCAGCAACGATACTGAACGGGATGCCTGCTGCAAGCTGTGCAATTTGGCGCTGTTGGGCAACTCTCGAGCCTCATATCCAGTCTAGACAGCATGGCCCATGGACGGATGCGCCCCAGGCCACACCGGCCACACGCAAAGGTAATCCGTAATCCGCCCCTCCCCGGATCCCGCTGAAACCCTGGCTCGAGGAACGAGATTCCTGCAAATCTTCCATCTTTCGCCCTGCGTTCCGGTGTGCACGCCGGCGTCAAAAGAAGCTCTCGCTGTGGATATTACGTACGGTCGCATGCAGAAAATGTCTCTTCTTCGCACCGCGTCATGCAGGAGAGCTGGAGGGAGGCTGTACAACCAATCGATGTCCTCGGCCCCTAGAAACGTCGAAAGTGGTTCTGCTCCACATGCAACGCATCCCGGTCCACCAGATCTGACTTGTGCGGCGGCACGCGAACCTCTGCTCACAGTCATACCGTCGAGGAGGTTCGCGAGAATGCTCCATTGGCTGCTCGACACTGACAGCAGGATCCTATGTATTCGAGTCACAGTCGTGCGCGCTGTCATCGCCAGCAGAAGCATGGCATGACCGCATGGCGCTGCGGGCCACGGAAAATATGGGCCTGATCGGGGATTTGGCGCGCTTCCAGCCGAGCCAGGAGCCGCGCAGCAGGCCAGAGCACGAGTCTCGAAGCGACCACTTCCACTTCTTCAGGGTCCACGAACGTCACTCCCTTGTCAACTGTGACCATCACGTGGATCTGCACACGACTTCACTTGTCGACCATTTTCCTCCCGCCACGTGGTCTTATCGTCAGCACCGAAGGGGAATGCACAATATTGCTCCCCGAGCAAGTGCGCGTGCAGCTGTGGCGTTATACGAACTCAGAGAACAGCGTTCCGCGTCGTGACATTATTCCCCCACGACCTTCTTCAACTCCTCAACGTTCAGCTCCACTGATCAAACCGACCGCACGTTGCACCAGGGCTGAAGAAGTCTGACCAAGTTCCAGCATGGCCGTGAACCCAACGCCCATGCGCAAGTTTCAGCTCGCACGAACCGCAAAGGCTGCTTCGTGCGCTTGACGTTCTATTGGCTGCACATCTCAACACAGTTCCAGCTGGGACGTCCGAATGTCGCCATCACCTTGCCTTATCGTTTCACTGCTCGGTATTGCTCCGCATATGCCAGATTCGTACACCGCGTCTCGCGGGATCACAGCCTACAGCCCACCGAAAATCGACTTTCGGGTGAACTTGGGGCAAGATTTGGCTTTGGTACTGATCTGCTTCACGTTGGAGTGCATGAAACTCCCGATCATGGCGCGGCACGTTGTGTGGGATGCAATGCTGTGACTGTACGACATATGTCCGGTTGTTTCAAGGTGCTTGCTGCGATCAATCTTGCATCCCCGTTATAATTTACTTCACGGGTGGGATCTGGACAGACTGCGAGTCTCGCAGAATCTCGCGACAGCGCTTTGATTTTGTCACTTGCGTGGGTCACAACAATATTTTTGATACTATGCCAGCGTGACCGGATCCGTCGTTCAACGCTCGGAGTGGTCAAACGTCCTTACAAGCTTCACCATGGTACTGAGAACGATTGAGACCATCCAACGACCGAACGACACGACTGGAAATCTTCCACAGTCTACAACATCTCATCATGAAAAGCGAGCATCTGGACTCATCACATCACTTCTTCTCCAGCACATGTATGCACTACCAGGAAAGTATTTTGGCGATTAGTCATTTGATACTGTTGATTTGCGGCGGAAGAAGTTTCTGCGTCTGCAGAGGACAATGGAGGCAAGAGCAAAGCTGGACGCGCATCAATGATATATGTATTGTCTATTTGGATCGCCTGATCTCTGGTCACTACATCGAAGGCGTTGCATGGCGTTTAGCTGTCTTTTTCCAAGCCAGCGAATTCGTCGCTTCCATTGCAAAGTTTGATGAGTGCGGCGTGCAGCTTCAGCACATGGCAAATCTAGACTATAGCTGGCAGGTTTTGTGGCTGGCTGAACATGCAACAGCTCGCGCCACCAAACGAACAGCAACTTCGGGATTTTTGGTCTTCGAGCAACGCTTTATTAGTAGAGTCAATCGAACGTTTGCTCTGCTTGGATCCTGTTATCATGATGGATGTCGTTCTATTCCTATGAATGTTTGTCTTGCTGCATCACTCGCAAGTAGTGTCCATCACAAGCACAATAGAGAGAAGAGTTGAATCTCGACCTTAACGAAAGACCATGGCGATCACCCATGGAGATGCGTTGCCAATGCAGAGAAGGCATTGATAGTCAACCCCAAGTAGGCAGCAAGAAGCTATCGAACCAGTGCAGCACCGTAATAGCTGCTTGTTCATAGCCGTCATTCACTTTTGTCGAAACTCGAGACAAGAAGCGACCTGTTCATCCCAGAAGTTCTTCGCACGATCTTCACCATACCATAACGACAGAAGAACAACATACCGAACAAGAATGTCGAAACAAGTGCGAGGATACCGCTTAAGTGCAATACCATCATCTCGAGACCAGCCTTCGCTGCCAACAAGCGTAGGATCCAAGTCTTGCCTTCTCCGGTCCTGCTCCAAGTCATCCAAGCCTGGCGCGTTGGGATTCCGTAGTCGGTCCTCTGCATCGACATACCCTCGCCAGAACTCAGAGTGCAAAAGATTCTGTGCAGGAAAATCAAAATCCACAAGACTATTTCGAGCCCACTTGCGAAAGCTTTCCAGTTCGACAATAGGTGTGCTCTGAGCCCCACGCCCGCTGTTCTTGCTTTGCTGTTGCTGCTGTCCGATAGCGTCAACCATATTAAGCAATGAATAAATCCTAGGAGTATTTTCAGCCAAATGCTCCACGCCAAAACTGTGGCCCCAATGAATGTGATTGAGCTGCCCCAGAGGAATGCCAGGATGGTTGTTAAGCCGTAGTAAGCTCGCAAATGCTTCATGACCAAGTTTCTGCTCAGCGGAGTCCTCGGAAGTGCATAGATGCGCTGAAATTGCGAGGAGAGTCTTAATCACATCTGCCAGATCTCCATCAGAGGAAGTATATGAAGGTGGTTGCGACTCGGATGCTCGGGTGATCCAATATTGGATGCTTTGATGTTGTGGGCTGATTGGATTGTGGCGTAGAGAATTGGTGTCGTGTTGTTCTAGGTTGAAGACGCGTTCTGGGAGGGATCGTAGAGTGTCGGAAAGAACTTCATCGGGAGAGGAAGGTGTCCAGGCGCGTAAATCTCGATATTTATTGGCTTCTGTTTGGGAGAAGTCTAAGAGGGTGTTGTGGAAGGCTCGTTGGAAATATTCCAGGTGTTTGGGCCAGTCATCGCTTGGCTTTGAGAAGATATCTGTGATGTGTGGTGTGTATCGAGCGTGTGACCGGATAATTGTCAGGTGCGATGCCAGGAGGTTCCAAGGCAGCTTGTGATCCAGATCCATCGCTTGTTGCTGGCTGGCTGGTGACTGAGCCAGTGCTGAATCAGCCGGGGTTACGGGCGTGCGAAAGTGGGTGGTGAGGTGGTGGCTTCTGGGCAGAGCCGAGCCGTGACAGAGCTTCGCGATGGAGTATCGCCGGCCGAACTGCAACGCATAGAGGTCGTAGGCCGCTGAATGTGCAACAGCTTGCGCCACCCAACACAGAAGGTGGTCTCGACCAGCCTGCCAATCAAGACCCGAAGAATTCCACTTCCGTGGTGTGATATCACCATCTGTTCCATTTAAACACTATAATCGTAGTGACCGTCTTTCCATCATTAGCATCCATTACCTTGGCTTTTCTCTTGCTAGCAATCTCTGTCGCGAGCACAACAGAAAGTGGTCCATCTCTAAATGATAATACAACAACTCCATCGCTCTCGCTAAGAAGCACAGAATCCAAAACGCTAACTCACTTCCAAAGAACGAAAAACTTTTGTTGCCCGTCTGTCTAATCCTCTTTTTGGAATTTGCGTCCAAGAAAGAATGGCTCTGTGATACGCTCTCAGTCGTCGGTGCTCTCCTCTACTAGAGTAGCCGCATCGTCCGAAGCTTCGGGAGACTCTCTCTGCCTCGGCACGTCCAAGAATGTGAGCCAATCGGGTAGAACAGAAGGTTCCAATTCCAGCGACGACACAGGCGATCGACGGCTACGACGGGTATACCAGCTGCTCGGGGTGCGTATCCAGGACAGTTCATCGACGGAGGCAGCATCAGCAGGCTGTGACTCCGCATCA
This sequence comes from Cercospora berteroae, assembly GCA_002933655.1. Classification (NCBI taxonomy): domain Eukaryota; kingdom Fungi; phylum Ascomycota; class Dothideomycetes; order Mycosphaerellales; family Mycosphaerellaceae; genus Cercospora; species Cercospora berteroae. The sequence goes on from PNEN01001752.1 coordinate 38,326, forward strand.
AGGCCAGGCGCGATGTAAGCGCGATCGGAGCCATCGTACGTTACGCTGTTTCCGTTTGACTGCACTCCGTGGTGGCCAGGACCCATTGCGAACTGTCGCTCGTTGAAACCATCAAAGATATAGTCGTCTGGAATTTGCTCTGTAGCCTCGTGAGGATACGCCCAGACGTTATTGCTCTCCTCGAGATTTCCACTGATATGATCATTACGATGATGTGTGCCGAGTGCTGCCGTGAGCGGATCATGCTGCATTGGATGGTGAAGGTGGTTCCCATCGATGTTCGCGTCGACAGCTTCTGGTTCGCCCTCATCAACGTTTTCGTGGAAAACCGGAGCATGCAACTCGACCCAGTTCCTGGTCCTGTCGACTTTCATGCGACTGTAATTCTCTTGCCCGCGCCTCCGGACGGAAAATCTCCACTCCGCGTCGCTTGTGTCCGGCATGGTCTGAGTCAGCCATTTCTCGACCGTCTGCCACAGGCCTGAAACACGAAACGCTTTGTGCAGGGCCCCCTAGCAAGCTCCCATTCCACACAAAGCGCACACACCGCACTCCTAGAGTATAGTGCAACAGCCTCTGCTGTTTCCTTCCTTGCCTCCGCTGAGCAGTGACTGTCTGGTAGCAGCTTCGAAGACGTCGTCCACGCCCTCGCCAGTCAATGAAGAGCATTCGAGGTACTTCTTCGCGCCTATCCTTTTCCGCACCTCTTCTCCCTCGTTGGGAGTAAGGAACTTCTCGGATCGCTTCCGCATTTCCTCTTGTGCGACTGGATCGTCACGCAAATCTTTCTTGAGGCCAACGAGAATGATGGGAACGCCTGGACAGCGATCGAGGACTTCAGGATGCCTTCATCGCGGAATGTGTTAGCCTGGCCCAGCGGGGTGAAACCATAGTGATTTCATGGCACTGCGAACTGGATCGCAACTTACCACTTTGTCGTGATATTAGATAACGAGTCAGGACTAGACACGGAAAACGCAATCAAGATAACATGGGCCTGGCTATAGGCCAATGGGCGTAAGCGTTCGTAGTCTTCTTGCCCCGCGGTATCCCACAGAGCCAATTGCACGCTCTTGCCGTCTACCCTGCAGTCGGTAACGTAGTTCTCGAAGACAGTAGGCACATATCGCTGGTTCCCATTAGCGCATGCTCACTGTCGCATCTTCCCATAGCGACTCACCGTGGGGAAGTAACCGAGGGTGAAGACGCTCAACAGCGACGTTTTACCGCACGCACCGTCGCCAATGATGACGAGCTTTCTAAAGGCCGCAGTCAGCATGCGGCTGCATTGTGCCAGTAGCCATGCCGTGTCTTACCTCCGCATCACCTGCTGATCTTGTGGTTGAGCCATGTTGAGGACGGGGAAGCCGGTGGGCTCGGACGAGATGGGTTCTTGTACGTATGTGGCCGGAGAGTAGCAGTGAACGAAGGTAATCGAGATAGTCCTCAGTTCTGCGCTAGCTGCCCAGTTCGCAGTGGGATTGATCTGGCAGCTGAAGGCAAGCGAGTCGGCGGCTGCGGGTGGTCTGCTTGGAAATGCAGGGTCTCTGAGCGAGCGCGGTGGGCAGGTGCAGCGCGAGGTCGAGTCCGGACGTGGAGCGGTGTTATCGGCGGAGTTGCGCGAGTGTTATGGCGGTCGAGGCGGAGGGGGTTGGGAGTCGGTAGTCGTGTCGTCGCTGTTTCGAGCGCAACCTTTCCGAGCTTGCGCAATGAACGCAGCCGACTGGGCCCAGATGCTGCGCCGGAGGTACTCTCTGCTCTACTCTGCTCTCGACAACGTGCAACACGAGAAATACCGTCCAATGTAGCAATAGTATGTGTGCAGGAGGCGTGTCGGCGGGATGTGAGGAGGGCGTCGGTGTCTGTTGAATGAATGCCTGTCTGTCTGTGCATGCGTCGCTGAGTGATGAGAGTGAGGCGCGGTCGGAAGAACACTCCACTTCGCTCGTGCTCTTGCTCTGCTGGAATGACCCACGTCGCCCAAGACGCCCACGCCGATTCGCACACCACCACCACCGCTCCGATTACGCCGCACCGCCCCGCGCATGTCCAGCACACTGCGCGACTACTCTCTTTCTCTGCTGGCTCCACGTGACGACGGCGGCGCGCGGCAGTGGGACAGCAGCAGCACGAACCAACCACGATCCTTCCACCAAGGTGGAGCACTCACACATACCTCTCTTCTCACTCACAACCCACCATCGACCACCGCACCACCCCATCTGGCTTCGCAGCCATGTCCGCAAATGGCACGGTGGTGACCGCGCCTCCAGTGAATCGGAAGAAGGCGAAGCGGAGGCAAAAGGCCGCGCAGAAGGCCGCTCAGAAGCTGCCCGCGAACCATGTGGCTGCCCAGCAGACCGACGAAGGCTATGACGAAGACGCCCTGCGATATGAAGAGGACGAAGAGGACGACTACGACTCCGAGGCCGAGTACGAACACCACTATGCTGCGCATGCTCCGACAAATGGCGTGCACCCGCCCCCGCCGCCATTGACGAGCAGTAAGAAGAGCAGCAAGAAGAAGAAACCGGGCAATATCCAGCAGCGAGCTTCGTATGACCCTCGAATCATGCCTCCGCCAATCCATCCGCAGGCTTCGAATCAGCTAAAGGCCCCAAACCGGGGGAACCGACAGAGTGACGCAATCTGGCACACGAGCATGCAACAAGAGCGAGAGAACATCAAGAACTTCTGGCTCAACCTGACCGAGGATGAACGAAAGCGGCTATTGAGGATCGAGAAGGAAGCGGTGCTCAAGAAGATGAAGCAACAGCAGAAGCACTCTTGCTCGTGCACCGTGTGCGGGCGGAAGAGACTGGCTATAGAGGACGAGCTCGAGCTGCTTTACGAGGGCTACTACGAGGAGCTGGAGCAGTACGCTCACCACGACGTGCCGCCCTTACCCTCGACCGATGGCCTGGTGCCCGATCCGCTGCAGCACCGCCGACCGCATCCTCTGGCGACGCCCCCGCCCCCCTTGCATCGCCATCCCCACCATCCGCACCCTCACCACCGGACGAGTCAGATACATGAGGTGCTCGACGATGAGGACGAATACAGTGACGAGGAGGAGGACGAGGAGTACAGTGATGAAGAGGAAGACGAGGAGTATTCGGACGAAGAGCCCGAGCCGGAGCCTGAACCACCTCGGGGTCATCCCGGCGTGCCAGATTTCTTCTCGTTCGGCTCTCACTTGACCGTCAAAGGTATACTGACTCCGTGGGTTGAGAAGCTGAAAGCCGAGCTAAAGGGTAATGCAGATAACCTTCTCACGGTAGCAGACGACCTCCTCAAGAATGACGGCCGCAAGTTCATCGAAATGATGGAGCAGCTGGCTGAGCGACGCCTGCAGCGAGAACAGCGATCTCAGTACGAAGCAGATACCCACTCCGGCTATCCTCCAGGCGACCCCGCCTACGACCACGATCAGTTGGACGGCGACGAGTTCGACGATGAAGAGGAGTCATACAACTCGCAGGAAGAGTATGACGACGACATGGAAGAGGAGGAGGACATGGTGGGTGACATCAAGATGGCAAGTCCCACACATCTCCAAACTAATATAGAGCAGGAGGAGCTGACCGAGGAACAACGTATGCAGGAAGGACGCCGAATGTTTCAAATATTCGCAGCACGCATGTTCGAACAGCGCGTGCTGACAGCCTACAAGGAGAAAGTGGCAGCCGAACGTCAACAGAAGCTCCTGGACGAACTGGAGGAGGATGAGAAAGCACAGGCACAGCGGGAGGCCAAGAAGCAACGAGACGCGCAGAAGAAGAAGGACAAGAAGAAGCAGCAGCAACTGGCCAAGGCAGAAGAGAAAGCGAAACGCGACGCGGAGAAGGCTGCAGAAGAGGCACGATTACGGGAAGCTGAGGAGAAGAAGCAGGAAGAGCAGCGTCGCAAGAAAGAGGAACAGCGAAGAAAGCGGGAGGAAGAGAAGAAGCGACAAGAGGAGGAGAAGGCGCGTAAGGAAGGTGAGAAGCTTAAGCGACAACAGGAAGAACAGCAGCGGCGAGAGGAGGCCGAGCGCAAAGCCCGTGAGCAGAAAGCTGCCGAGAAAGCCAAGAAGGAAGAGCAGCGTAAGCGGGAACGCGAAGAGCGAGAAGCACGGGAGAAAGAGGCTCGCGAGCGCAAAGCCCAAGAAGACAAGGATAGAAAAGAACGCGAAGTGAAGGCGAGAGCGGACAAGGAAATTCGAGATCGAGAGAAGGGTGCACAGCAGGCTGCCGACGCTCAGAATGCTGCACACCCTCCAGTGTTGTCAAAGCGTCCCTCCCAAGCTACGGTGGCTATCCCTGGCGTATTCGGCAAGCAGACTCCTTCTGCTGTGGCATCACCTCATCCTTCCGTGCCCACGCCGGCGATACCGAAAGCTCCAACTCCTTCGAAGCCCCGGCAAGCATCGCATCAAGGCTCGCATGCCTCTTCGCCGAAGCAGACGCAATCGCAAATGTCAAGCGCTCCGAGCAAATCCTCCTCTCCCGGAAGTAGCGGCGCCCAGCAAGCTCAGAACCAACCGAAGCAGATCTTGCAAAAGTCTGGTAATCAGCAAGCTAACCATCCAAATCAGCACCCTCTTGGTGCACCGTCGCCGCTTCACCATCAACCGATCCAACCACCACCGGGTATGCCTCGCCCTCAGCAGTTCCCACCAGGAGGCTTCGGAGGAATGCCACCAATGGGCTTTCCCAACTTCCCAGGCCCGCGCGGACCCATGGGCATGCCAAACATGGGACAGCGAGGTCCAATGCCCATGTTTCCACAACAACCACCGCACATGGGCTTTCCGAATGGCCTCGGTTTCGGTGCCCCAGGCATGAATGGTATGGCACCACCGCCGGGCATGATGATGCCTCAGCAGCATGGACGGCCGTTTCCATTTGACGGGCCTGGCATGATGGGACAACAGCAGCCACCGCCCCCAGGATTTGGGCAGCCCCATCTCCACCACCAGCAGACTTCACCGATCGGACAACCGCCGACCAGTGGTATTGAAGCGCAGCGACAGAGTATTGCTGGGCATTCGCGTCAGGCATCTGCTGATAAGGATCGCCTCGATTCAGGAGCAGCACAGCCAATTGCTCGACCAGCGCCCATACAGCGACCAGGCAGCGTTCGTCCCCCGGGCCTAGAGCGTAATGGGTCTGGGGAGATCGATGACCTGTCGAAGCACCTTGGTAGCTCCGCACTGTTGGACGATAGCGACGAGGCCATCCTCAATGGCGAGAACACTCGACTCCATTCGAGTATGGCTGGCAATCCACGTGGCATCAATATTCCAGGAGCTGGCATGACTCCCATTGGTGGCGCCGGCTTTGGTGGCTTCGGTGCTCCAGGTACGTCTTGGGGCAACACACCGGCTGCGCCATTTGGGCAGAGCCCTGCTTTAGGAGGTCCTGGTTGGGGAGCATTGCCGCCTCAAGTTGGCAGCTGGGGCGCGAATAACGCTGGATTCCCGAACAACAACCACTTTGGCTCTTTTGGCGGCCCGCTAGGTGCTCCACGTCCTGGTCCCCAGACACGACCGATCACAGTCCGGCAGTTGCTGTGCAGTGCCTGCAGAGATCTCTCGCGCTCAGGCGATGAGTACCACAATGTCGATGCTGTGATCCAGCATATCATGTCCCGCAACCCACCATTGGACTTCCCACCGGATGTGGCCGAAGTCAAGGACATCTCGACAGTGGAAGGCGATTCGCGCAATGGCGGCGGTGAGCTCCACTTCCGGGAACACGATGATGGGATGAAAGAGGTCAAGTGGACCCAAGATGCCTCGACGCCTGATCAGGGACATCGCCCTGCCGAACTCGCAGCGATAGGGTCGCCTGCTGTGGGCAAGAGCTCTCCTGCATTTGGCACATTTGGTGCGCCTGGTGCTGGGCGCGGGTCAATGATCGCACCACCGCAGGGTGGCATCTTTCAGAATCTTGGCGCGATTGGGAGCTCGGGATCATAAATCATGGATGGAATGCATGCAAGGTGCTATTACTCTTGAGGCGAAAGCAAGGCTTTCTGAACCACAATTCGGTTATTCTCCAACGCCGTGCTGGAATGGCGCTGCGCTCTCGCTAGCTACGATTCCTAGCGCGCACATACGACTACTCGTTGTTTCTTCTCAAAATCACAAAGTCGGCTCGACTTCGTTGTTGAAGGTTGAGCTTGAATCTTCCAATCTCATGTCTGTGTTCCTGTCGTTTCGACAATCGTGCTCTGTGATGACAGATCGTGATTCTCGGACCCCCACGATCAGCGTTGCATCTGTGAAAGTATGTCCGCAATGCATCGAGCTATAATCGCAAGTTTCGAGATCTCCCTTCCTAGACGTCTTCAGTCATACCCTTGCTTCGTGACCAACAACAGCCTTTCAGTAAAGATGCCTGCAGCTTCACGATGGCTCCTTCAGACTGTCGGTAGCTATACGTAAAAGAATTAGCTAAACATCTTGCGCGCGTATTATGGCGATTGTACGCCGACAAAAGTCCTCGTCAAGAATACACGTACCTTCTAAGTGAAACAGCACATTGCTCTGATAATTCTTGAACATTTGCGCTACGAGCTCGACGTTCATGTTCTGGATGTTGATTTCCTGTTTTGAATTTTAGTCGTGCTCTTCTCAGGCGTGGAAGACATGTGTCTAGGGCTGTACACTCTTCCGATCGACGCATGGATGGAGAATGGAAAGCCGCTTACTTGGAGGGATTTGTTCAGGACCATGATCGCTTCATTGAGCTTTTCCACATTGGTGATTATGCGGGTTAGGAGGAGGGATTGTTGGTGTTCGTGGGGGGATTCCTGGGAGGGGATTAATTTTCATTCGGCGGGTATGATTAGAGCTTGACGGTACTGACCATGGTGCCTTGTAATGCGAGAGGCTGGAGTGCCCAGGGTAGAAGTGGCTCGGATTGTGTTCTAGTGTCCTTCTCTGGCGTGTGAAGTTGACGCGTCTGTTTGCCGCGAGGTGGTTGTCGGAAAGGATCCACCGCGACCCCACTAGCGTGAACTCTGTTTGGACTCACACGCATCATCGTGTGGAAATCTGCTCGACTTCTCTTTCCACTTCTCGATCGAGTGTTGAGAGTACATCGCCAAAATGCCTTCTTCGGCCGAAGCTGCGGCGGCACAATGGCTCGAACAGCTGGCAGCCATGAGAGCTGCCATTGCTGAACTCAAGTTACCAGAAACGAATGGCGAACAGAAACCAGCGTACGAAGCTGATCTGGACTTGGAGCTGGACGAAGACGACCTGTCGCCGGCTTCAGGAGACGACATTTGGGATCTGATTAGTGAAGAAGAGGAAGAGACGTACAGCGAGGATAGTGTTGAGGTGCCCGCGGCGATTGGACAAGTGCAAGATGGCTCGAGGGATTGGTTACATGAGAAGTGCCAAACAGTGGCCAACAAGGGCAACGGACTGGAGGCCAATGTCCTTCAAGAGCAGATCATCGCTGTGCTGGCATCGGATAGCAGCGATGACGAGCTGCAGATGACTCTGGCCGACATTCTGGGCTTCGAAGAACTCGATCTAGTTTCGGATATCCTCAAGTATCGAAAATCAATCCTTTCTTCCACTCCTGCTACCTCTGCGTCCTCTCGCCCTTCTGGTCTTCTCTCGAAAGCGGAACGCGATGCTCGGCTCCGAGAGCAGGATCGAATGCACAAGAGTGCACCACTTGCGGCTGCACAGAATCGCTCGCAGGCAGAGTATCCGCACATCTACAAGGCGCATGATGCGGGGAACACGCTTTCTGCGCATGGTAGAAAATATGCCCTACCTATGGGCAGCGAGAGAATCGAAAGGGAGAAGTATGAACAGTACAGTATTCCGGCCAATCGAGTTGGTTTGCTCGGCTCCAATCAAAAACTCGTGGACATCAAGGACATGGACGGCCTGTGTAAGCGTACATTCAAGGGCTACAAGTCCCTCAACCGCATGCAGAGTCTGGTCTATCCTGTTGCATATAATACGAGTGAGAACTTGCTCATTTGTGCTCCGACTGGTGCGGGTAAGACTGATGCAGCCATGCTCACGATTTTGAACACCGTTGCGAAGAACATTCACCCGAACCCGATCGAGGAGCCAGACGCTACAGAATTCGCTGTGCACGTGGGCGACTTCAAGATCGTTTATGTGGCACCCATGAAAGCTCTGGCAGCAGAAATCACGGATAAGCTGGGGAAGAGACTCGCGTGGCTAGGAATCCAGGTGCGGGAGTTGACTGGCGACATGCAACTTACCAAAGCGGAAATCGTGGCTACGCAAATCATCGTCACGACGCCAGAGAAGTGGGATGTTGTGACGAGAAAATCGACTGGTGATACGGAACTTGTGCAGAAGGTGCGACTCTTGATCATTGATGAAGTGCACATGCTGCACGATGAGAGAGGCGCGGTTTTGGAGTCTTTGGTTGCAAGAACAGAACGCCAGGTTGAGAGTACACAGTCTCTGATTCGAATTGTGGGATTGAGTGCTACACTGCCGAACTATGTTGATGTAGCAGATTTCTTGAAGGTGAACCGGATGGCGGGGCTGTTCTTCTTCGATCAGTCTTTCCGACCCGTACCACTCGAACAGCACTTTATCGGTGTCAAGGGCAAGCCCGGGACGAAGACTAGTCGAGACAACATCGACAACGTGGCTTTTGAGAAAGTCAAGGATATGCTGGAATGTGGGCACCAAGTCATGGTATTCGTGCATAGCCGGAAGGACACTGTCAAGACTGCCAGGACTCTATATGAGATGGCTACGGAGCAGGGTTTGACGGACCTGTTTGATCCAAGTCTATCGGAGGGCTACACTCAGGCACTGAAGGACGTGAAGCAGTCGAAAGGCCGAGAGATCCGAGAGCTGGTCGCCAAGGGCATGGGCACGCATCATGCGGGCATGCCTCGTTCGGACCGAAATCTCATCGAGCGACTTTTTGCTGAAGGTGTGCTGAAAGTACTTTGCTGTACTGCGACACTCGCGTGGGGTGTCAATCTTCCGGCCGCGGCTGTCATCATCAAGGGAACGCAGTTGTATAGCGCCGAAGCTGGTAAATTCGTTGACGTTGGAATCTTGGACGTCCTGCAGATCTTCGGACGTGCTGGACGTCCACAATTTCAAGACACGGGTATCGGCATGATTTTGACGACGCAAGACAAGTTGCAGCATTACTTGACTGCTGTCACGCAGCAACAGCCAATTGAGAGTCAGTTCAGCAAGAAGCTGATTGACAACCTCAACGCCGAAATCTCACTAGGCACCGTCACCAGTGTGCCAGAGGCTATCACTTGGATGGGTTACTCCTATCTCTTCGTGCGAATGAAGAGGAACCCAATCGCGTATGGAATTGAGTGGGCTGAGATTCAACGAGATCCAAATCTGGTCCAGCGAAGACGAGACCTCATCATTCGAGCCGCCAAAGTCTTGCAGTCGAGCCAAATGATTATCTTTAACGAGACGACCGAAGAACTGCGGGCGAAGGACGTTGGTAGGATTGCAAGTCAGTACTACGTGCTGCAGACCAGCGTTGAGATCTTCAACACTATGATGCGCCCTCAGGCTACAGAAGCCGACATCCTCAAGATGATCAGTATGAGTGGAGAGTTTGACAACATCACCAGCCGAGAGAGCGAAGAGAAGGAGCTCATGAGGTTGAAAGAGAATGCCGCACCATGTGACATCGAGGGCGGCATTGGTACGCAGCAAGGCAAGACGAACGTCCTCTTGCAATCGTATATCAGCAAGGCGAACCTCGAAGACTTCACTCTGGTCTCTGATACGGCCTATGTTGCTCAAAACGCAGCACGTATCTGTCGAGCGTTGTTCATGATTGCGCTTAATAGGCGTTGGGGCTACCAATGTCTTGTACTGTTGAGCATGTGCAAGAGCATCGAGAAGCGGGTCTGGCCTTACGAGCATCCCTTCCATCAATTTGAGTTGCCACAGAGTGTCATGCGACAACTTGACGAGAAGGGTAGCACCGCTTCCATCGAGTCGTTACGAGACATGGAAAGTGCTGAGATTGGCAGCCTGGTGCATAACCAGAAGATGGGCAGCACTATCGGCAAGCTGTTGAACAACTTCCCGACCGTAGCTATTGAAGCTGAGATTGCACCTCTCAACCGAGATGTCCTTCGCGTCAAGCTGTACGTGACACCAGAATTCACCTGGAATGATCGTCATCATGGCAAAAGCGAGAGCTACTGGATCTGGGTGGAGAACTCCGAGACCAGCGAGATCTATCACCACGAGTACTTCATCCTCAGCCGGAAGAAGCTCTACGATGACCATGAGCTGAACTTTACAATTCCTCTCTCGGATCCGCTGCCAAGTCAGATCTATGTTCGAGCTGTGAGCGACCGCTGGCTAGGTGCTGAGACTGTCACGCCTGTCTCGTTCCAGCATCTGATTCGTCCGGACACTGAGAGCGTATATACGGATCTGCTCAATTTGCAACCGCTACCGATCAAGGCTCTGAAGAATCCGCTGCTGGAAGAGATCTACGGACAGCGATTTCAGTTTTTCAACCCGATGCAAACTCAGCTGTTCCACTGCATGTATTACACTCCTGCAAATGTTCTGCTTGGCTCTCCTACCGGATCTGGAAAGACCATCGCAGCCGAGCTTGCTATGTGGTGGGCCTTCCGCGAGAAGCCTGGCAGCAAAGTCGTCTACATTGCACCGATGAAGGCCCTGGTTCGTGAACGTGTTCAGGACTGGCAGAAGCGGTTAACTCGACAGATGGGACTGAAGCTGGTCGAGTTGACGGGTGACAACACACCTGATACGCGAACAATTCGCGATGCCGACATTATCGTCACCACGCCTGAGAAGTGGGATGGTATCTCGCGTTCATGGCAAACTCGAAGCTATGTTCAGCAAGTCAGCTTGGTCATCATTGATGAGATACACCTTCTTGGTGGAGACCGTGGACCGATTCTGGAGATCATTGTGAGTCGTATGAACTACATTGCCTCGCAGAAGAAGGGCTCTGTCAGAATCGTTGGCATGAGTACTGCTTGTGCGAATGCAATGGATCTGGCAAACTGGCTTGGCGTTAAAGAAGGTCTGTTCAACTTCCGACACTCCGTGCGTCCAGTTCCGCTGGAGATCTACATCGATGGCTTTCCAGAACAGCGCGGCTTCTGTCCGTTGATGGAGAGCATGAATCGGCCTACCTTCTTGGCCATCAAGGCTCACAGCCCAAGCAAACCTGTCATTGTTTTCGTTGCTTCGCGAAGACAGACCAGACTTACTGCGAGAGCGCTTATCAACCTTTGTGGTATGGAAGACAACCCCAGAAGGTTCATGCATATGTCTGAGGATGACCTGGCATTAAACACAGAGCGCGTAAAGGACGATGCATTGAGAGAAGCACTTAGCTTTGGCATCGGGTTGCATCACGCTGGTCTTGTTGAGTCAGATCGATCGCTGGCGGAAGAGCTTTTCGCCAATAACAAGATCCAGATCCTGGTCGCGACGAGTACTTTGGCTTGGGGAGTCAACTTGCCTGCTCATCTGGTCGTAGTCAAAGGAACACAGTTCTTCGACGCGAAGATAGAAGGCTACAAAGACATGGATTTGACAGATGTCTTGCAAATGCTCGGACGAGCTGGTCGACCGCAATTCGACACTTCCGGTATCGCGAGGATTTTCACGCAAGATTCGAAGAAGCCCTTCTACAAGCACTTCTTGCACACTGGCTTTCCTGTTGAGTCAAGTTTGCACAATGTTCTCGACAACCACTTGGGTGCTGAGGTCTCAGCGGAGACTATCGCGACCAAGCAAGATGCTCTAGACTACTTGACTTGGACTTTCTTCTTCCGACGTCTGCACAAGAACCCGTCTTACTACGGTCTGGAAATTTCTGCCGAGGGGAACAACACGATTGCTGCGCAACAAGCTGCCAGTGACTATATGATTGAGATGGTCGATAAGTCTCTGAATGAGCTTGCAGAGTCCAAGTGTATCACCATCATGCCGAATGGCGATATCGATCCTACACCTCTCGGCAAAATCATGAGTTACTACTACCTCTCGCACAAGACCATTCGGACTTTGACTGAGCATGCCAAGCCGACAGCAACTTTCGAGGATGTTTTGGGCTGGATGTGTCGAGCGACAGAATACGACGAGCTTCCTGTCAGACACAACGAAGATCTCATCAATGCCGAGCTGTCCAAGAACCTCCCCATCGATGCAGAGAAGCTGGGCCTCGTTATGTGGGATCCGCACGTCAAAGCTCATCTCTTGCTCCAAGCGCACTTTTCGAGAATTGATCTCCCAATTAGCGATTATGTGGGCGATCAGAATTCGGTTCTCGATCAGGCAATTCGTATCTTGCAAGCTTCGATCGATGTCCTGACGGAGTTGGGATATCTGCAAAGCTGCAAGATGATGATGACTCTGTTGCAGTGTGTGAAGAGCGGCAGGTGGCCTGATGATGGGCCATTGGCGATCTTCCCTGGTGTTGGGCCTGAGAAGGAGAAGAAGAGAATCCTTGGCGATAGTGCAAGGCCCAAGACTTTGATTGAGGCTACGACTTGTGAGAGAGGGGTCATTGGAAGTGCTTTGGCGCAAGTTGGTCTGCCAAATCCTAGCTTTGGAAGAGTCTCGAAGCCTCTCGGTCAACTGCCGCAGATACGAATTGGTGTCTCGGACGTGAATGCTCTGGGTCTTAGTGTTCACTTGTCTCGCCTCAATACAGTTCAAGACAAGGAGTACAGAATCTACGCGCCGCGATACCCGAAGCCGCAGACGGAGGGATACTTCTTGATCGTGCACGATGCGGCCAATGGAGAGATTTATGCCATGAAGAGAGTCAATTGGCCGTCGAACGACAGAGGTGGGAAAGGAAGAGGTGCTGGTACGAATGCTGCGGGGAGCAAGCCGACGACGAAGTCCAGTGTCAGTTTACCGGAAAGTGATGTGGAGAGGAAGATCCGAGTTGTGGTTGTCAGTGATGCGTATATTGGGATGGAGTGGGTGGTCGAGGAGGATGTGGAGGTTCCGCCCGTGCCAAAGGTGGTGGATGATGGGTTGAAGAAGGGCAAGGAGTAGTGACTGAAGCCTTGAGAAGACCTCAGATGAGTTCTGGGCGGGTGGGAAAGCGAACACGAAGTTACGAGATACGTCTGCACTGAGAGCGCCGAGAAATGAGGCCCAGATTGTGGCTGTTTTTCCCTGCTCTCACTTCACGTCTGGCGGACTCTTTGCCGTTTGCTGAGGAGACATCGCCAAGCATCTCTTGCGATGGGCGCGCGAGTTTGCAAGACACTTCGTTCACGATTTGAGGAATGGTACGCCAGCACCCGAGATGCAGACATGGACCTGATGCGTTAGCAGGGCCGACCGCCAAAAGAAGCCTTTGCGTTTGCGGAGCGTCTGCGACGCTAATGCAAGAAGTCCACTGGCGGCGTTCGGAATTGTTCGGCGTGCTTTCCCCGAGCTTGTGGAGCTGCTTCCCCTCCCTCACAGCAACACACAACTCGACGACCTTCCACTGACAATGGCCAACGAAGCCATCGAGACCGTTGCGCCTGACGGCGACGTGGTTCTCGTTGTCGCTCCACCCCGCAAACACCACCTGCGCAAGATTCGAGTGTCCGCATCCACTCTTTCCGCCGTCTCGCCAGTATTCAAAGCCCTGTTTGGGCCACACTTTTCCGAGGGTCAACAGCCTCGCGATGCTACAGATCCGGTCGAGATCCAGTTGCCGGACGACAACTACGGTGCCATCGATCACCTCTGTCGCATGGCGCACCTGGTCTATATCAACCTCAGTATAGGCGTCAGCGAGGCCTTTCTCCTTGAGCTTGCTGTCGCCGTCGACAAGTACTGCTGCGCGGCGTCGCTTGAGCTCCAGTGCTCTGCATTACTCTTCAAGTGGATCATAGATGACATGGGTCAGGTCACGTCGGAGGACGTTTTGTGGCGTATGGTCTCAGCGGCGTACCTGATGGACTGCCCGCAAGCCTTCAAGATGCTCACCTCGAAGCTGATCACACATACTTGGAAGGCTCTTGAGTTCCCGTCCACAGACAGCCTACCTCTGCGTGTAACTGCTAAGGGCCTCTGGTTGCGAGACTAACGTGGCGAGCTGACGATATGACACAGGCGCCCTTGCTGAGGAGCGAAGCGCCGCCCGACGAAGGTTCTGCAACGTGCTCGCAGACCTTGGAGCTAGCAACTACTGGCACAACGGTGGTTGCGCTACGCAGGCTCGAGATTTCACGCACATGCTTGCGCTGTCGTTTGGTCTGCCCTTCTGGCCGCCAAATTTCGACACCCCAGACAATTCGATCCAGGTGCTGTTGGACAAGACACGAGGCCTGCAGGGCTGGAAACACTCTGACTACAGTTCTTGCGGCAGGATTCAGTACGATCAAGGTGTCAGCTCGCAACGGTTCCGTGAAGCTGCCGATCGAGTCGCGGCTGCGTGCGCCGGCCTGTGTCTGGCTTGCGCAAAGGCGTCTTCCATCAACATGGGATCCAAGTGCCTGGCACATCGCGCGAAGCAGGCAATCCCAGTACGCTGAGCCTGAGAGATCATGTCTGGCGGCATGACTGAGGGGACGACAAGTGCAAAGAGCAGCCACGATTACGTTCTGGCCTCCGCAGTGCATATGCAGGGCGATTGTGAGTGCAGGAGCGAACACTGCTGAGCAAGAGAATGACGCCGAGATAAAGAATCAACCATAGGAATGAATGAGCATGATGTAGGCAGGTGAACCTGCGATTGAAACAATGAACTCTTGACTGCTTCAATATGTCAACAGTTGATGAGCCAGAGCAACGAGGGATAGCTGTATCGTCCAACTCCCAGAGCACGTGAAACATCGGCATCCTATATGGCTGGAGCTATGGGACATATTGAGCGTCGTGCTGACGCGCACGTGCTCTATCAGTGACGCGAATCGGAGTGCAGAAGGTGATTTCCCCTGATTTGTTCGGTAGGGACCACTCGGACGGCGAACGACTCTGACCAAACCCACTCGAGCTTCCGTTGCCCGACGATGAACGCGAACCCGTTGAACTACTTTGCAAGGCGATACACCTGGTCTGCGAGCAGAACGAGGATGTTGGCGATCCGTTGCAGCTCCACTGTCTCGCGGAGTGTATCGACAAATACTGCTGCGCCGGTCCTCTTCGACGCCAGAGCTCTGGCCTTCTCCTCGCTTGCCTCCAACGATATGGCTATGATGAGACGTGTGACGACGAACTCTGGTTGCTCGTCTCTGCCGCATACATGATGGATTGCTCGAGAGCCTTCAAAGTGGCCACTTCAAAACTCATCCTGGATACGAAGGCGGAATTTGATCTTGGTGGTGTTGACCAGCTCCCCGGGAATGTCGTTGGTAAACCACCCAATCCGATTCCGTCCAAAATGGCAGGCTAATCTTGACTCTTGCAGGAGCCATCCGCGAGAAGCGCGCGACGATCCGCCTCAAATTCTGCCGGACCTTGCCGTCTCTCGGTAACCCGAACTGGAGAAGCTACAGCTGCCCCAACCAGGATGGAGCGTTCATGGCGAATCTCGTCAAAGCCTTTGAAATAGGTTATTGACCTCCCAGCTTCACAGTTCATACGCTGAACAATCTTCTGGCCACGACAAGAAAGCTTTCTGGTATCTCTCGTTCCCAAACTAGTTGCGGACACACCGGTTTCCAGCACAGCATAGCCAACACAACGTTCTGCCAGGCCGCGCGAAGTGTCGAGGACGATTGTCAAGGAATGTGTCTAGGGTGCGCGAAAGAGGGAAAGAACTCGTGGAACAGCACATGTTCTGAGCACGAGGGGAATTTGTGAGGGACAGAGAGGCGGGCAGTCTTATCATGGTCCAAGAGGCCAATGACTGGTCTCTGCAGATGTGCGATATTGCTGGACGTGCGACCAATCGAGCGACGCAGATATCGATCACGGCTTGACCGAATGTTCAAACCCATCCAGTGGCAATGGCTTGAACAGAGATTTGGTGGCGCTCAAAAACAGGTACTGCGAGGAAACATGAGTTCCATTAATTGTGATACAACTTGCTTCGCTGCCACAATCTTCTAGTCTGATCCAGAATTGAAGCGCTTCTCAGAAAATGATAGGCCTATTCTGGAATTTATCCAATCCCGTGAAAATGGTGTTATAGTTTCTGCAGCTTTGTTGTAGCCAGAAATGCGTACAAGAAGATGCTCGAATGTACGTGGTGACTTCTGCTCGTGCTGTATTCACTCGTATCATTCGAGTCCGAGCCGCACAAACCCTACTCCAAGCCCTACAAACACTTCACCCTTTCACCTTCACTACAACAATCCGAAATTCGACTGAAGTGACAGGCCAGGGCCAAAGAGGATATGTCCCAACGCGACGTGGCCGTCATCGCGGCCGATGGAGACTTGGTTCTCGTAGTTGGCCACGAAAAGGGGAGAATTCGCATCTCATCAGCATTACTCGCAAACGCCTCAGCTGTCTTCAAGGCAATATTCAATCACGTAAAGTTCCGCGACTTCCTACGAAAGCAGCAAGACGGGGGCGGTCCCATCGAACTCATCCTAGACCAAGATGGCTACTGTTCTATGAAACAACTCTGCCGGATGGCACATCTGAAGCACGACGACCTGATGAAGGTGTTCGATGCAGAGAAGCTTTTCCATCTTGCCCTACACATCGACAAGTATAAATGCTCGAGTTCGTTGAAGCTTCAGTCGGCCGCTTTGCTTTACTCTTGGGTCAACTCCAGCGCTGTCGACGAGGCACGCGTATCGCAGGACGACCGTTGGCGCATCGTAACCGCTTCGTACCTCATGGACTGCCCACAAGCGTACAAGACAGCTACGCAAAAGCTAATCACCGAAACGACTGGCAACCTTCGTTCAGAATACATGGATGACCTGCCCGTCAGTGTCGGTGGTAAGTTCCAAGACGAAACACCTCTTTGCTCCTATCTGACCAATAAAACAGTCGCAATCGCAGAGAGACGCTCCAGCGCATGGCAGTACTTCTGCTATGAGCTACCCAAGCTCGGCATTCCAGTCTGCAAGTCAAACTGCCGCCGGGAGGCGAGAACGCAGAGGTACATGCTCGCCCTCCACGAGGCTTTTGGTTTGCTCTACTGGCCGCCGAAGTTCAAAGAGGGATCCAGACCGCTTTCATACTGGATTGAAAAGACACGTGGGCTTCGCGATATCATAACGGCGTGTGACAAAGCTTGTCAGCCCGAGAGAGTCAAAGAGTCGCAGTTTCAGGATCTGGCAGCGAGTGTCTCCAGGCGTTGCGAAGGCCTCTGTTTGGAGTGCTCAAAGAAAGAAGCTCCCAACCTGGACAAGAAGTGTACGGTGCATGCGACTCATCGCTAGCTCGGTGGGCCAGGGCAGAGGTTTTGCTTCTTTGTCTGCTCAAGGAGGTTGCACTGTCATCGTGATGACACATGGCAAGCCTCTCGAGGTATCGGTAATCGTCAACTGGAGAGTGTGTTAGTGCTGTAGCTGATTGGCGGCATTGGAATGGAGGCGTTACGAACGTTGAAGCATTTTCGAATTGGCAGAGCTGTTGGAGACGAAGAGTGATGGATGGCGGTTCAGCCGCTACGCTTGGTGCTCCACAAGATGAATTTGATTGGAGTGTGACGATTGCAGGCTAATGACAGCTAAAAAAATAAAATTCCTTTGAACTGGAAAGTATAGTACTCAGTCTAGCAAAACCGTCAGACATTCGAAGTATCTTCGAATCTTAACACACCACTCAAACATGAGCATCTCTAGACTTCAGATTGATGTCAATCCAGCTTGCATCGAATAGAATGTGCGTGGTCCGAAGTTATACCACGATAGCAGTCTTCTGCATTGTGTTGAAAAGAGATCGCGAGCAAAAATGAGGATTGTCCGTTTCGATGCGTTCTAAATCGTTGCCTCGGTGCCAGAGTCTCTATCATTGATTCAGATCATTGAGCCCAAGTACGGCGACGGCTCACAGCAACACGCAGTCCAGTCATCGTAATTGTCCAAAATACGAGTTCGGAAGGAACGACATCCATGTGTCGTCTCCTGCATGATCCTTCAGAGAACACCACTGTCCCAATTCGGAGCTTGGTGTACTTACTTGCCTTGGCAGCCGATGATTACCAAGAATGGACATTCGTGTTCCCACGTTCCAACACTGGAAGCGTAGATATGAAGATGAAGCTCATGCACTCCTCCCAAGTATCTCACACTCATCTTCAACTCTACATCTTGACTATTGCAAAAGGTCGATCAGAATAGCCTCGAACCCCAATACACCAACGCTAAACGAAAAGAACAACTGCTCCCAACTCAAAAGCAAAATGTCATCCAGCTCAAACCCGACAGCATCATCCTTCCCCATGCACAGCATCCCTCTCGCCTTCGGTCTCGCTCTAGTCCCTCACACCTACGGCCTCACGCGCCTCATGATCGCAACCCGTAACACCCAATCCAACGCCATGCCACGCACGAACCTCGAATCGTTCAAAAGCATCTTACCAAAAGCTCTCTGGAACCATCTAGTACGCGCTCGGGGCGCACATCTGAACTCTTTGGAAGTCTTCCCATTGTACGCAGCCGAAGTGCTCGCATGACAACAAGCCAAGCTCTCCGAAAAGGAAATGGCAAGTCTAGTCGGAGGCTTCTTCGCCGCGAGAATGGTGTATATGGGGTTGTATTTGGGTGTGAAGAGTGATGTGTTGGCTTATGTGAGTATTTTCCGCTTCCGTGTTTCGCTGGTACTTTGCTGATGATTTCGTTTCACAGGCCAGAACCGCAGCTTACGGATGGAGTATCGCGCTTCCGATTATGACGCTTTGGAAGGCGGGCAGTGTGCTTGCGGAGCAGCAATGAGCAGCGCCTCTTGACCTCGAACAGCACCGGTTGCATCTGTTGAGAACGAGGTAAACCCAGCTCTTGTTTAAGTACTCCTCAAGAACCTCTTAACATCCCACTCCAGCTCATATATCTCTTTTGCATTCCAAGATATCTCTCTGTCGCAGGCAGTCCAGTGAGACTCTCCAGAAAGATACTACTAGTCGCCAGAGCGACCTGAGCAACTCCCACTTCCTGTCCCGTGAAGAGCCAGGAGTACTTCGGACCTGGCTGTTTCTGCAAGTCCATGATCTGCTTTGCCAGGATTCGAATGTCTTCTGCAATAAAGCTGGCATCCGAGGTCAGTGTAGCAAGCAGCATCTTGACTATCAAAAGAGACTCCACTGCCTGACCATACGTCTCTCTTCGAATATTGATTTCTTGCTCCGAGAGCATCGATAGGGATCGTGAAATGCAGTACTCTTTGTACTTCTCTCGCCAGACAGAGTATCGTAGGTCCAACGCCTGACATCGCTGCTCCAATTGCAACAAACTGTTGTCGTCGAGCTCGGTCTGCGAGGTCAATGCCCTGCTAATATCATGCCAAAGGCCTGGAAGTGGGAATATGAGTTTACGAGCATTGATGACTAGCTCGTGACGTTCTGTCAATTCGTTTGGGTCGGTGGCCAATGATTCATACAGTGCTGTCCATTCGGGCTCAGCCAAATAACCTGGGGCGTGATCAGTCAGTCAATGAGAAGCTTGAGTGTGAAAAACACCAAAAGAGTACTTACAGTGTGAATTGTTATGCAAAGCTTCCGACACGACCGAGCCTACATGACCGTGGAACAAAGCCTTCTCGAACTCGTCCTTGAATGCACGAGGTGATCGATGTTTCATGAGACGAGTACTTCCCGCCACATGATGTGCCCAAGCAGCTGTTCTCGAGGGATCTAAGGGCTACTCATATCAGCTGTGGTCCTCCATCAAAGATGGAATTCTTTACCTCGTTCAGAGTCATCATCTGCACGGCGCAGACCAGGTCAGTATCAATTGCTACGTCAGATCAGCATAAGCCCCAACATTCGCGCTTTGATCAACCTACATTTCTTCTCATCAGCTATCGTTTTTTGTAGCACATTCAAAGCCCTCGCATAAAGCTTCGATGAAGTGACTTCAGCCTCAACACAAGGCATCAAAGCGTTACTAGCCTTTGCCAGTAGACAGTTCGTCGCCGCAGTCAGTACCTTACTGGAGCCATATCGCGTCGGAACCAGTGCCAAATACGACCCCGCCATCTCCGGCGCATAATCCAGAATAAGTGAGTACATCCTCGAAGGATCTTCCGCGAGCTGTCCCACAGTAGTCTTGCCCACGCTGAAAGTCGTCAACCGATCAAGCATGCTCAAGTCGACTCCGAAGCGAGAACGAGAGACTTCGTAGCCTATCATTGGCACCGGGAGGGTGAAAGGCAAAGGGCTGAAGTCCTTTGCTGAGTTGTAGTGCGTAGGAAACCAATCTGGCATGAGCTCGAAATCGTAGTTCTCGCTGGGTTCCCATGGCTCTTCGAATACAACGTTCGGAGTACTCCCCATGCCCTCAGATGATTCAGTGGAGTCTGCAGAGACACTGCACACTCTGCGGACAACCAGCTGTTGCGCAAGCTGATAGGACGAATCACTCTGCAGCACTGAATTTGCTTTCGCAAGCTTATTCCTAGCAGAATTTCGTACTTTGCGCTCGGCTGCCACATCTTTCATCGCCTGTCTGCGAATAATCATCCGAATGGCAGGATCTGAAGGAGGTTTGGGCCCATTGCTGACAACGAAGTGGAGCCCATCAGCCAAGTCAGGCTTCTTCTTCCTAGGCATGGCGTGCTTTCTATAATGTTGATCTTGTTCCGGTGATGCATCATCACATCTGGCGGAGGAAATCCATGACTCTTCGCTCCAGGTGGCATAATTCCTGAAGTGGAGTCGTGCAATGGCGAAGTCGCAGCTCGAAGAATCAATAAGGTTGAGGAACACTGATGCCCTGATGTGGAATAGCGTTGTTGACTCCGCCGATGACATATGATGGGATGGGTAGGGAAGGGCATCCGTCGCGCTCATCAGCAGATATATCGTCGCTTGAAGCTCCTATTTCACTATCAACATTATCCTGTACAATATAAACAACATTGGGTATCACAGTCTCTCATAACATCGTCCTCCAATTCTTCGTTCCAAGTTTCTTTCCTTCTCTTTCGGGAAATCATTATTGTCCTACTCATCCTTCTTCTCCTCCCCAACCCTTTCCAGTTCTTCCACAATACCCTCTTCATCTCTTGCCCTCCTCTTTCCCTCCTTCTTCGACGAAGAAGCAGCGCGATCGACCCAGCCCTCTCCTCTGAAAACACCCAAGGTCTTTCTAATTATCGCACCTTGCACAGCATCAGGCTGCGCCTCATAGACGTAATTAATAGCTGCCAAACTCGCCACAAACAACAACACATCTCCATTCTTCACGCCTCGCCACCATCCTCGCTTCTTTCCGACTTTGTAGAACGAATCCAGACTCAATCGGAAACTGTACATGAAATTATCACGTTCCTGGTTTCGCGCCACATACGCCCAGAGTCCACCCATGAAGCCTCCAAGGAACCAGCGCTGGGTTGGAAGCAAGTTACGCGGGAGAACATTATTGAAAAGACAAATGCTGCCCCATGACGTTCCGATGGCGCCAGTGAGGAAGAGGGACATCTTGATGATGCGTTGGGATATGCGGTTTAGGACTGGACTGGGATTCTTGAGCAGGGCCTTGTAAGCGAGCAGAGCAAAGGCGCCGTAGATCATAGTGAAAAACTTGAGAATTGGCGGGAATGCAGAGATCCAGTATTTTAGATATGTCCTTGCGCAGCTGGGATCCTTGGGGTGGAGGAAGGCACACGAGGTGTGCTTAGTGCCAGGATGCGCGGGCGATGAGATGGGGGCGAGCCGTTGCACGGCTGCGCCACCGGGAAGTGTTTGTGAGCTATTGGGGAAGAGAATCGGGCTGACAAAAGCAGGCCATCGCAGCTTACTGATTTCTGCCAGACCGTCGACGATGTCGAACGTGCCAGGCCAGCTGCGCCCAATAGGGTAGTCCTTGGGTCGGAGTTGTATGTACTCCGGACTTCTCTTCAAGATGAAAGCTCCCATGCTCTCAGGAAAGCAGTCGCGATCGAAGACAAAAGCGTGAAGCAGTTGTCCGCAGGCAAAGGGCATAAGCAGCCAGCTGCCAAACCACCACGGACGATCCTTGCCCTTACCCCAAATCAGTCCATTGCTCGAAGCATGGTTGTATCCAAATTCCAGACTGCGCGAAAAGACGTAAATCGCAATCGTGACGCGCAATTGCTCGGCAGGCGACGCGCCTAAGCAGAAACCAGCGAGCGATGCTCCAATGGCAGGGGTGTATTTGGATGTAAGCGCCTGTGATAGCCTCGGATTCCTGGTCCGGAATGGCTCTGCGTTGTCGGACTGCAGTTCTGTCCGCAGACGAATGAAGAAGCGATGCAAGATGCGGTGGAAGAACAGCATCGTGGAGAACGAGAGCGCGATCCGCGTGTTTTTGTATCTTGGCGCAGGTTTTGTTGTGGTGACAACTCCTCTCCTTTGCGCAATCTTCGCCAGCACGAAATCCACGCTTTTCAGTGCCGTGAGCAGCGCGACAAACACGCGTAACGCAGCGCGCACCGACGCGACATTGTAGTCCTCGCTCTCGGTCGTTGTTTTGGTGTAGTTCTCATATCGCGAGGGGTTTGGCGTTCGCTTTTGCACTCGTTGCGGCGCGCGGGAGATCAAGTAATTGTGCAGTAATTCATACTCTCGTGGCGACAAGGTATATCGCAGCGCAGTTCGGGTGATTGGATCGATCGGTCTCTTGCTCGAGTTGCTGGCGGAAGAGCCGGATGACTTGCCGGAGGAGGACGACATCCTCCTGCGAATTTCCTTCAGCGTCTTCTGCGTGGCCGCATTGGTGAGAGGGAAGGAATTGGAGCGGACGGATTTGCGGTGGTGGCGAGTGTTGGTATTATGTAGTTGGCGAGGGGAGTGGTGGTGGTGATGATGATGTCGACGATGGGGATCGTGTGGAGGAGGAGCACTGCCTGCAGCCAGAGCTCGGAAAGTTGTTGCTGGAGCGTCGCCAAACAGCCTCGGCTTCAGCTGATGATCAACACGCCCATCGCACTCGACAAGCACCGCCGACAACACCCCCCGCAGGCAGATGAAGTTGTCGACGTGTGCCATTGGCCATCGCCACCACGCATTCGACCATTCCTAACATCTATATTCTTCAAGGCCAATCTACACCCCATGTCGTCCACGAGAACTGCCTTTGCGGGGACGACAGCGATCAGGCAGGCTCATCCTACACCATCACCCCGGCAATACAGGTACTATGGCTATTGACGAATGAGACGTGGACTGTTCGCGCGGGAATTCCCTTTGCCTATCGTCCGAAATCAGCAAGATGCTTGGCCTTCGCAGACAGAGACGACCAAAGTGGGACTGGAACCATGATGCCAAATGGACAACACGGATAGCCTCAGGAATATGCCATCCACCTTTCATTCTAAGCGATCCTCGAAGTTGCATTTAACCTAGTTGTCCATGACTACCTTCAAGCAATCTCGAACATCACCTTGGATTCCGACGCTCAGCTCTTGTTCGACCAGATCCAAAGGGCTGAAGCCTGCTGCACCACAGCCAATACGAACAAGCCTTACCTGGCCCTTCGACTTCCGCGCCAAGTCCTCGTTATGCCATCTCAGGACCGACGGTGTGTTCATGCCAACCCCGAGTTCCAAAATAACAACTTTGGTCTCGGAAGACAAAAGCGCGTTTCCCACGAACTCTTGGTACTCCCGCTCTTTCCGCAGGAATGGGCCATCGTTGAAGTATGAGCCTCCACGGACACACAGCACGAGATCGCTCTTGCAGGATGGACATCTAGGGACCTCGAAATCTTCCGGCAAGTGCTGTGAGATAGCATCCAGTCTCGGCTCGGCAGCTTTCACAAATGGCGCGGCCTCGAAGACAGCATTTCTCCTGCATTTGCGGACGCACTGGACTTGAGCGTAGTGGCCTTGAGGTGTCGAAATTCTGCCGGCAGGAAATCCATGTCGTATGAAGAGTCCGTCGGCGTTCGAAGTTCTTATAAAGTAGCGATTGCTCGCATCGTCGTGAGATGCAAAACTTCCTTCGACAAAAGCTCGAAGGGACGAGTAGAGTTGCTGCTGCGGCCAGTCTCGAATGAGGATGAAATGATTGACGAGGTAGCTCCACCTGGCCTGGTCTGAAGGCCACGATTGAAAGCCGAAGACATCGTACAGGCAGTTGAATCCATATTTCACGAAACCTGGGAGATGACTTGCGAATAGCTCCTTGCTGGTGTAGTCGAGTCCCGTCGCCGCCGAGAGTCTAGCGCCAGCACTGAGGACGAGGTAATCTGCTTCACGCAGGAAGGTTCTTGCCGTCTGAATATTCTCGGACAAGTGCGACGACGTGGCCATTCCCTTCTCATGCAGACCCAGGACATCGCCATCGGGTTCCTCTAGAGCCAATATTTCGACCAGACGACGACGATACAAATACTCATCATCTTCACTGAAGACATTGAAGACGACATCCGTGATCGTCGAAGTGCGACGACCACCAAACCAGTTCAGAACAGTGCGCAGAGCAATAGTGCAAGCCTCCTCGGCAGGGAAGCCAAAGACACCAGTAAAGATACCGCAAAAGGCCAGAACTTTCCGTTCACCTGTCCGAACTGGAAGGTCCTCGGCAGCCTGCAGACAAGACTCATAGCATCTCGCCAACAACAATATATCGTTTGCCGATGGAGCCCCATTACGCTTTGCCTGCGGACCAACAGTATGTATCACAAACTCTGCAGCGAGGTCGAATCCAGGCGTGACTTTCGCCAATCCTTCAGCTTCGTCGTGTCCTTGAGCTTGCATCAGAGCGTAGCAAGTCTCACGAAGCCGTGGACCAGCAGTAGCATGGATCGCATTATCGATGCATCGATGTCCAGGCACGAAACATCCCAGCAACTTGCTGTTCGCAGCATTGACAATTGCCGTACAATCTCGCAAGGTCGTGATATCTCCCTTCCAGACGCTGATCGCCGGTCGTTCTTGAATTCTCTTGTCCGATACTTCATCGGTTCCCATCATTCGAGGAAGGATGGGAACGATGTCCTTCGCAGAAATTTGCGCTCGTGTCGCCAGATCGTGTGCTAAGGTCGCATCAATCGCAGTCTGGATCTCGACAGGTAAGGGAGGATGTGCAGGCCGAGCGCATAGCGAAGCCTTCATCATTGTGAGTGCATCCCAATCGTCCAGTGTCTCCACAGTATTAGAGCCGCAGCACTGACAGACTTGCTTCTCTTTTTGCAAGAACTTGAGGGCTCGGTGGAACTTTTCTCTTGCGCCGGAAACATCTGAGTCGAGTTGACGGCTGGACATCTTATGTGTTCGACCCAGTATTCAAATCAACCAAAATTCTCCAAACCCCAACCTGTGGTGCTGCGAAGCAATATACTCAACAGGACTAGGAAATGACAGGTTTTTGTACAGTACAAGCACGCTCTGCCAGAGCACGAGCTTACGCTACCTGGATGAGGAGAACAAATCTGTCTACAATATCTCCGGAGTACCTCTGCAGCCTTGCTTGATGATGAAGCGGAACCGTTTCCGCAGTCGAATTGTGCCGTCCTTTTCGACTCGCCACACTATATTGCGAACGCGGTCGAGCGCTGCCATCCCCGTTGACTGAATTCTGCGTCCCACGTCTCTGACAACAGAACCACGCAGGCCTGAGCGTGCCTCGCAAGCTCCGGACAAGATCACCAACGAACTCATGGATGTCGATGCCTGGACTGCTCCAGAACTGAATTTTTTAGACTGTCGTTTCGTTGCTCACTGGGGCTTGACACGCGATTTGAGGCACACCGTGCCATTCAACGGGCTGGCGAGTATTTCGTTGGGATCAACCCGAGACGCTCTCTGACAAGGTAAAAACATACGGACGTACCGAGTAGAGAAGTTTAGTCTACAGGGCGTGGTCTTTGGTCACACATCATATGTCACTGGGTTCGAGTGGAAGTTACGTGATGACGGCCAACTGTCTCCTTTTGGCTTGCCACCCATTGCCAGTTGACGAGGCAGCACCAGGATCGTCCCATCAATTTCGTGCGCCGAATGCATGGACCGTGGCCTGGTTTCTCTTCGTTGGCCTGTGCACTCTTTCGATCTTCAAAGCCTTCGAATCGCCTGTACGAGAGGGAGCGCAGTATTGAGAGTGGGAAAGTGAAGAGGGATCGTTCATTTCTGTTAACTTTGCAGAAGAAGACAGACTGGCTACTTCTTTCACAACACTAACGTGAAGCTGAGCTTTCGTTCAGGCCAGAGTCAGGTCGAGATACCATACTCACGATCATGACTGTGCACCCAACGTATTCGTTTACAGTCCCTGCTATGGAGCATAGCGGAGCGACCACGTGAACCTAAAAGTTGAACATTCAACATGCTATGTTAGATGATTACTCATCGTTAACTCGGCACAACCTAAGCAGAAACACAGTCTACATGAGTCGAGCGATTGAGACCAACACCGTCTGCATGATTCACTGCTTATAAATGTCGATGACCAAGGTACCCAACGACATGGGATTGCCTGCAATATGGCCAATCCTCTCGGTTCTCCGAGAACTAACTTCCTAGCTATCAATCTCCTATTCGTCGATCGCGATATCACGGCCGGCCGTATGTCCATGATGCCACTGTAGATGAGCCACTTCGGGGTGAGGGCTCATTATCATCTTGTGAACGTCGGAGAGACCGGAGCAAGACATACCGAGTTCTCAAGTGGTGCCCAGGAGACTACAAATTGATTACCCCGTACTCCCTTTCCAGACCTGACCGGTTGCACAGAACTTTTGCTCCACCCGACAACAAACATGACCGACGAAAAGAAAGCCCCTTACAAATGGATTGCAGCGAAACTTGAGTCGCTCGACCCTTACAAGGACTACGAGGAAATTGTCCGACTGACCACCTGCTACCACGCGAACGATTTCATGAACAATCTCATCTACAGCATCACCTTCCCTAACCTCGTCAAAGGCGGTCGGTCAGCACGGGCGATCTGGCGAGAAGACGGTGGAAAAGTCCTGCACAAAGCCACCGTTCGGTGCGAAGGTAGCGAGCACCACAATATGACATGGCTGTACGTTTCATCTCTTCCCAATATCGACCCACTTCCGCCTTCCCTAAGCGACACGAAAAACATACAATGGTGACGAACCGATCTGACCATCTCAATCACAGCTTCTACGGCGCCAACGACAAACGCTGCCTCGACTCCATCGCCTACGTCAACAACCTCCACGCCCGCCTCGAAGCAAAAGTCACTCCAGGCTGCTACGGCCATAACGACGACTACATCGACACCTTAGCCTCAGCGGCCCTAATCGGTCAACGCTTTGCCATATCGCTTGGCCTTCAAGGTCTGACCACCAAGCTAGTTTGCATGTCGATTTGGTTTGTTGATGGTCGAATCTGTTTTTTCCGTTTTCCGTGCGCGAGATGCGATAAGACGAGGTCCGTAGTTGTGGAATGCTTTGGGAGAAGAGACAAGACACAACCGTCTTCATTTATGCATAAAGGTCTCCTTTTCTATCGAACGGATACGCGCGGATCATATCGGCATCCCCAACCAAGGGCTAAATATTGGTGCGTATCAGTAATCAAGCATGCTTGAAAGATCTTCATTCTTCCATTGTTAGCAATTGGCATGGTATAGATTGCGAGCCAACCACGTCGGAACAGAACGAAGCTTCCCACACGGGCGCCGGCTGACACTCCTCTTATCGGCTCCTGGATAGCTGAGGACGTCTCCTTCGCACAAACAAGCTGGACTCATCACTCATCTCTACACTTGGTACCTCCGCTCGAATGCATTTGTTAGAGATACCTGCTACAACCAGAACATCTCCAAGACACGCTATTCCCAGCTGTCACTCGTCTTCACACCTGGTGGCTTCGCTTGAACGCTATTGACAGAGAAACCAGCCAACACCAAAAATGTCTCCGCCAGATCGAGCTTCTCAATTAAGACTCATCTTTACCCCTGGTGGCTTCGCTCGAACGCTATTAACAGAGAAACCAGCCAGAACCAAAATTGTCTCCACTTCAATTGAATTTCCGATTATTACCCATCTTTACCCCTGGTGGCTTCGCTCGAACGCTGTCAACGGAGTCACCAGCCATAACCAGAAAACGTCTCCAATTCGATTGAATTTTCGATCATGATCCATCTCTATATTCGTTAGCTCTGTCCGAGTGCTTCCAACAGAGAAACAAGTCGCAGTGGGAAATATCTCCATGACTCCACCGATATTCAGTCCCGACTCATTTCCACACCTGTTGGCTCGGCTCGAACTGTAAACGGAGAAACAGGGCAGGACGACAATATTTCCATGTCTCCGACGATGTCCAACCACGACGCATATCCACACCTGGTGGCTCAACTCGAGCGCTGTAATCAGAAAACTAATCCAAAAACACATCGCTCCAAAAAACCAAAAGTGTCATTCTCTCTCTAATCTCTACCTCTACCACCCCCCCCCCTCGA
>PNEN01001753.1:0-67498 GCA_002933655.1 Cercospora berteroae
GGAATTGATCGGAATGCTTGTCTAATCGGGTTGCTTATTAAACACGTTAGCCTATCTGGCTCACTCGCTTATCAAACACGTTAATAAGAACATTGATGACCACGAAGACCAGGAGCAGTCTTGGCAGTCCTGCTTTTGGAACTCCCACTTCTACAACCTTTGCTTCACCATTCTTCACCTGACATCCTTCATCAAACGACGCACCGGACTACATGTCGAGTCATTGCTGACATCACAGTATCTCAAATACATCCTCCACGTGGAAACCAAGAACACTTCTTCTCGTCAAATAGGGCTGCAGAACAACCACCACAATGTTCGCCTTGTCCGTCCCAGCAACCTGGATTGCTGAATCTTCCAGAAGAAAGACCAGCATTGTCTCTTCTGCTACGGACGATCCGCGCCGTGGAATGCGCACGCGAGGTTCTCCGCAAGCAGTCCATCGACAAAGGCCAATTGTACGGCACGCTCCACACATTCCTCGCTACCAACTGCAAGCATTTGGAACAGATCTGTGTACTTGCCCAAAGCATGGTCAATTTTGGTCGTGTCGAGCAAAGGATCGGCTGTAGTCGACTACACTCTTTGGCGGCCTGTCCGTCTAGCTCTAGATCCTTGACGCACTCACCACGAGCGACAATGAGGTCGGCAGCGATATACCTTCGTAAGTGTAATTCTCTTGGTATTGAGATGTCGGTTGAATGCTTTCCTTCATCTGTGTCGCGCCCATCTTTCGCTGGTCTACTGAAATTCCAATCGAGAGCATCGCACTCTAGCTGAAGCACTACTACCGAGATGTCAGTCAATACTGGAAAGCAGCTGCATTGGACGCAGCGCATCGCGTTGGTCAGACACAATCTCCACGCCGCAAGTCGAAGTGGAGACTTCGGCTTCTTCAAAGCACTCCAAGCTGCAGGCATGTTGGAAGGCACGAACCATTTCGCAAGCCTTGCCGCCACGCTCGGAGATGAAGCAGACACTGTCATGGCCGCCATGGACAACTTGAACGGCGGCATGGCATTCATCCACCAGGATGCGTTCCGAAACGTGTACAACAACATCAAGGATGGCATGCGAGACGAATCCGCCAAGGCAGCAGACAAGTCAAAACTCTATGTCGACATCACTATGCAGAAGAACATGGCCGCCATGGCAATCGAGAAGCTGTGCAACTCTGCCATCGCACTCATTAACCAGCAGCCTGCAGCGCAGGCCCAAGATCAAGCCGCAAACGTTTTTGTCACTGGAGCCACTCTCATTGCAGATTGTATTGAAGTGGTCATCAAGCAGTTGGACACCATTGACCAAAAGATGGACGACTTCATTCGTCTTGAAGAAAGCTGGAATACCGTCAAAGCTTCCGTCGTCGCTGCAAACGCCGGACTAAAGGGAGTCTACTACATGCTTGATGCGCCAGAGCCACAAGAGACCACACGATCGCCAAGCATAGCAAGCGCTGGCAATTCTGTCTTCCGTCGACTGTCGACTGCTTTCCAAGGATCACATTCTCCAGCTTCGGGCACTCGAGCTTCGAGCATCGCCAGTGCAGGTGCCGCACCATCGTCTACCTATCGAACACCGGCATACGTGCGCAATAGTGTCAGTGCCGGCTGTCCTACCAGTATGCCATCGAACGCGAATGCTGCAGCCTTCAACCTCAACTCCTTCAACAGCAACGGCTCCTCCTTCAACAGCAACGCTTTTGATAAGAATATCTTCAAAGCACACAAATTAAGCACCATTCCGCCGACACCACACTCTGAGGAACTTGATCCCTTCGACACCGATGACATGCAAGATGTGCCGCCAATACCTGAACTGCCTGTCGCACTGCAGCCCAACTCCGGAAGCGTTGCCGTTTCGTGACTCGTTGGTGCGGCCAGGATCGAACGGGATAACGCACGGGAAGATGAGACTATGGCAAAACTGGATGAATACATAGAGATGAATGAATTGTATATACAGATCCTCTGTACATAATATAATCTGACCGCTTGTAAATACATCGAACAAAACATGTGAAGATGGTCGCTGCTCCAGTTCACTCGCACCTTCTTCTTACGTAATACGTTTGGCAACCTTACCCCAAAAGTGCAAAGCTCAACTTGCACTTGCACTTTCTGAATTAGAACAACACAAACACAATAGCACGTTTTCTTCTCAGCTTCACGAGTCCTCACGACAAATGCCTCCACACATGTCCGTCCGCGATTTCATTCGCTTCCCCGCAACCTCTGACCCCGAAGAACCCACTTCCACACTCGTCCTCACTTCAAGCGGGAACCGTTTCGTCGACATTCGAATCTTGAAAGAAGGTCCCGAAAGCATTCCTCAAGTCGCACGCGATGCAGGTAATGCGGCAACCTCAAATCCACAAAACAAAAATAAGCATCTCTGGTTCTTGCTAACCTTTCCAAAACAGCCCTCTACCCACTCTCCCACCTCGATTGGGCGTTCGCCGGCACATCATCTTCAAGCAAAAACAGTAATAGCGACGTCGAAAGTACTTGGACCCACTGGATTGATTCTCGAACCTTACAGCCAGAAACTGTGAAAGATTCTGGCGTAATGGATCCACAGCCTGATGGAAGGACATTGGAGAAAGGTGTCATGCCCGATCCCGAGACTGGAAAAATGGTGAAGTATGAGGAAATGTGGCGAGACGTTGAAGCTTCTTCATGCGGAGAAAAGAATCCTGGTACTGGTGGAGTGAAATGTGTAGTATTGCAAATGGATTGCGAGACGGGTGGGGAAGAGAAAGATCGAGCTAGAGGGATGGTGATAAGGCTAGGGCAGTTTTGTCAGGGGGTTGTGAGGGTTGGGGAGGCGTTTGCGTTGGAGAGGTGGGAGTGGAAGGACGGAGAAGAGAAATTGGATGGTGGGTGGAAGAGGGAGGTGAGGATGGGGGATTTGTTTTTGCCTTGTGGGGTTGCTATGGAGCATTTTGAGAGGTTGAAGATGGGAGGGAAGGTTACGTATGAGGGGTTTGAGTGGGTTGTGGTGGAGTTGGAGGGACGGGGTTGAGAGAGGAATGGGAGTGAGGTGTGGAGGTTGAAGTTGTTGTTTGGAGTTTGAGATACGCTATGGGGATATCCTAGTAGAAGACAAGCAAACGCTATGGAGATGATGCAGATTGTTAAAGAAGGGATGGCACGTTCTGAGCCGCCAGTGGATATTCCGACTGCGCTGGTCTCGCTTGGTGCCTCACTGGTTGCCCCATTGGTTGCAACGTTTGTTGCTGCGTTGGCCTGCGAAACTGTAGAGCTGCTGCTCGCGGCAGCAGCAGCAGAGACGTCGTCTCCGCTCGTCTCACTCTGATCCTGCGTCACAGAAGAGACGGCCAGTCGAGGGAGACCATCACTCATCACTGCGCTAATCTCATGCGACTCCACTGTCGCTACCTCTCCCATATGAATTGTGATGGTCGTCTGCGCGTTGGAGAGCACCTCATGATCGGCAGCGGGACTAGCTGTAAGCGTCATGGAGTTCAATGTAAGAATAGCATTGGCCTCATGCATTACTGTCGCAGGTGTCTGCGCTGGAGGCGCATTGTCGTTTGGTGTGGGGTTTGCTTGAGGTGCTGCATGCACCGTGAAAGCAGTCTCAGCGTTCTGGAACACATGCCCTCCTCCGGGTGCAGCGCTGGGTGTCAGCGTCCACGAATCGATTGTGACAGCTTTGGCCGATTCTCCTGGTGCTGGTACTTGGATGGTGATCGTTACTTTCGCATCTTGGAAGACAACGCCGGTAGCGACAGGATTTGCAGGTTGCTGCGTGAGGGTTATCGAGCCGATCGCGAGTATTGGGGCTGGAGGTTGTTGCTCGTGCTGGCCAGGACTCTAATTGCCATTCGTATTTTCGGGAATGGGAGCATGTGATGGGCGTGGCACCTCACCATTCGAATTGCCATTGTCCTCAAGTCCAGAGTTGTTCGCGCCATTCGATGGTCGATTGGGGGTTGACCGCAGGGCTGTCATTACCTTGTTGTGGGTTTGGTGACGAGCTGCCTCCATTCTGCTGCGAAGGTGCTGGTGGGCTATCGTCATCATCATTGCCAGTGCTGGGCCGCGAGATGACTTCCGGCACCGCGCTCGGGGTCTCGCTGAGCTGCGTACCCACTGAATGCGCAGGAGTCGCAGGCGTTGAAACTGGGTCATACTTCGAGTAGTCGTTGCAGTAGGAGTCGCTGGCCAGCCAACGGGAAGAGTGGGCTTCGCCGCTGCGGTGTGTTGGATGAGTGCCACAGGAGGATCCCAGATGCCGAATTGCAGCCAGCCCGCATTAGTACCGTAAAGCTCGTGCAACTCCTTGGTGAATCTTTCTTCCTCAATAATGTATGGCTCGTAGTCGTTTGGAATTGTCCAGCTTTGAACCTCTGTTCCTCGCACCGCAGCCGTGTTCGTGAAGTACTGCAACCACTTTTGTGGACCGTTGAAGTATGCCGCGGCGGGGACATTCTGGTAGCAGCGCTCGCCCTCCTGGACATATTGCGTCGTGTAAGTTCCATTTCCGGAATCGCACAACCAGTTCAGATGGCTATAGTCAAAGGGATATCGAGGCGCTCCTGCGTCGGGAGCGCGACGAATGCTTGATAGATGCTCCGGCTGCATGGTACGAATTGTTTTCGCAATGTGCGGTCCACACCCATCTGCACGGCCTACATTCGTGTACACCATAGCGATCATAGGAGATGTGATAGTGACACCATCTGTGACCATCGTGTTCGGCCCGTCTCCTGTGCGTGTTCCGGGAATTGTCTCGGCTGTTCGCATGACACCGGCCTCATTCGGTTTGTAGCAGAGTAGGCTGTCATCGCTGGGATCTTTGACCTGAACAGGCCAGTACAGTAATTGCGCCTGTTCGGCCATGACCTCGTTCGTGAAGTTGCCTGTTGTACACCAAGTGAAGTCAGCTTCAGGGCCTCATATTAATCTGGAACAGAAGTTCATACCCCAACCCTCCACCATTGGTGGCTGACAAGTTTTCTTCCCCGAGGGAATAGCGGTTCCGGATGTAGCGCACGGCGGCTCATGCAACGTCTGGTTGGCGTATAGGACTTTCAGCTTGGCCGTCTCGTACCAGTCATGCAACTGTGTACACTCCTCTGCGCCAATAGTGCAAGGAGCAGGCGTCGGAAAAGGACCAGAGACATGCCTTTCTGTCACGGCGTAGACGTCTCGCGTTACGGTGCTCCACGTTAGATATTGCCCTGAACC
The DNA here is from genome assembly GCA_002933655.1 of Cercospora berteroae. NCBI lineage: Eukaryota > Fungi > Ascomycota > Dothideomycetes > Mycosphaerellales > Mycosphaerellaceae > Cercospora > Cercospora berteroae. The sequence continues at coordinate 5,217 of PNEN01001753.1, forward strand.
AACGACCCTGGGGTTGCCGTCGCATAGTGTTGTTACACTGGCAGCAGCTACACCGCCGCCAATACTGGCCAAAGAAGTGGGCCATTTTAATGTCCATATGGTCTCGGAGAATTCAGTGTGGTAGCCTGAGCATTGGCATTAGTTGTGAGATGCATACCAAAGAAAGTGTCATGCTTACTCGTTTCTGCTGCATGCTGACTTACGTAGGTGCGAGAAGCATTAAGCCAAGAGAACAAATCTGTTTGACAGCTGCTCGCAGCAGCGAAGCCTTGCGGCGAGGCGGTCGTGATATTGGAAAAAAGGCTGTAACGTTTCCGTGTGAATTTGTGCCATTCTGTCTGGCAATAGAGAGCGTAGGAAAGGGTGATGACGATGACGATGATGTCGTTGACGATGTCGTTGATGTCTGACGGTCTGGGGATCTTGTTGTGGTCGCTCCTGTTATTGTTGCGGGAGTGGTTGTCCCGCTGCTAGAGCTGTCTGAAGACGATGCTGTGCTGCTTGAGGTAGTTGCTACTATCCTCGCTCCATCATCCTCTTCTCCGCTCGTCTGGCCAAGGCCTCGTAGAATGAAGTCGGCAAGATGTGCAGTGGTGGTGGTTGAAATACTGGAGCTCGAAGAGCTGCTCAATGCAATCGTGGTATTCGTGGTTGTGCCATTACGCGCTCTGAGAGACACGGCAGACGCGCAATACCGATGAGGAGTGATGAAGTGGAGCGGGAAGGACTGAGTTTCTGGAGCAATATAGAAAAGGGCTGGTTTGACGGTAAGCCGGAGAATAGGTTCGGCCGATCCTCAGGCATCTCATTTCTGCCTTTTCGACAACGCGCGACGCGTGACCGCAACACCACGACACTTCAACTTCGACGCGATCGCGCGTGCAACAAGCTGCAAACGACATTCTCGATTCTCCCACTAGACGAGGCCGTTGATATCAGCACGAACCCGTAGCGCTACCAATTGGCTGTGGAACAGCGACAAACATGCAAGCACGTATGTCGCAACGGTAGGCGGTTACGGCATGCCCAAATACTTCATTATCTCTAGGGTTACAAAATCTCCATCAAAGTGTCCACGATTTTCACAAGCAGTCATTCACATGGCCAAAACTTGAACATCGCGGTGGCGGATGAACACGGTCTGTGCTCCGCAAATATACTTGGCTTCCTGGACGGAGTTCCGCTGCTACCCTTGTTCACTTGCGGACTTCCGCAATGTTGCCTCTCCCCGTCACTGCTCCGGTCAAGATGGCACAACAGAAGGTCCGCTCTTCAACGGAGGTAGAAACCAGCTCAGATACTCGTCAATCTCATGGACACCGCACGACGGAGATCATGCGATGCGTGCGTCCGCAGGAAGCGCAGATGCATAGTCGGACGCCTGCGGTGCCAGCGCTGCGAATCGAGGAACATAGACTGCGTCTTTCCTGACTTCTTACCAAACAATCGCGATGAGGGTCTGAGCTTAGGAAGCGAGGAAGATGACGCTGCCGTCGTGTGTTGGCTACCTCGATGGGGGTTTGCAAGTGCCAGGTGATACTCAGATGGCGGTCACAGCATCACCTCCGTCCATGAATGGCTCTTGGTTCCAGTACTGCAACGAGCCATTCAACCTGCCAGACCTTCCGAGCAGCAACCTCGATGGTCTGCAAGCCATGGCAGATGTTGTCTCCACGCCGAGCCACTCAATCATGAATCCGATTGACAGAGGCTCAGACGTTCAAGTACGCTCGGAGTATGTGTCGAAACAGCTAGCTGGCATTCCAAAATGCTTTGTCGAGCAAGCACAGACTTCATTCATCCACCGGAGCCTCATGCAGTCAAGACCTGACCCGGCTCTTCAAGATGCGCTCAGCGTGGCGGCGCTCAACTTCCTGCGAAATGACAGCAATCGCTTATTGGCTATCCGCAACCTGGAACACAAAGCACGCCAGCTGATTGCAACCACGAATTTACAATCTATAAGCCGAGCCAGGTTACTGGCCGCTGCACAGGCGCTTCTGATCTACCAGCTGATACGCCTCTTCGATGGTGATATCCGCCTTCGTGCACAGGCGGAGGCGGATGAGGTGTTTCTCACAGTATGGGTCGCCCGCCTTCGATCTGATACATCGCTTATGATCCCGAATAACCTCAACTCCGAGACGGGACAGAACAGCTTTTCAACACGTGACTGGCAGGCGTGGCTACTTGAAGAGAGCACACGCCGCACTATCATTGTGTCGATGATGCTGAAAGGCATCTATCACTTTTTGAAAACCGGTCGCGACACCGAGCAAGACCTTCGACTGACGTTCAATGCCCACGCATCGCTTTGGAGCGCACAATCTCAACAAAGTTGGCTTGCAAAACGAAACGACGGACAAGATCTGGAACTACGCGTCGTTCATTGGAATGAAGATATCACAAAGGCATCACCTGAAGATCTTGACGAGCTCGGAGTGCAGATCATGGCCATGTTGTGGGGAGTGGGAGCTACGGAACAATGGTTGGGAAGCAATCATCTGGCCCGACACGGCTTCGAAAATGCTTGAGCTGCTGTCAAGTCGCAACACTGGCTGATATATGGTGGCCTCCGATGGTTATTTCTTCTGGTCCTTCAACTCTCGCCTCTCTTCTGCTCGCCTTTCTTTGAGAAGTTGCAGCGCCATCCTCACGAGCAGCGACTCGGGTAGACTGGTCATGATCAGGGATTGCAACGCATGTCGCCAATGACCAGCAACTTGTGTCTTAGAGCACCCGATTCTATCCAACGCCGCGGATGCGAATCTGTCCGGCCGCATGACAAAGAACGATGGTGGGACACCGTTGCTTTTTGTACTGACCTGCCCGATCAGCAATACATTGACACTCACGTCTACTACCTTCTCATTCTCATCAGGACAAGACAGCTCCGCTTTCAGAGAGTTGCAAAACGCCTGAATGAAGGCCTTTGTTGCGCTGTACGTGACAATGTATGGCATCCCAACCAGAGCTCCACCCGAGCCAGAACACACGATGGCGCTTGGACTGTTCGCTTTGAGGACTGGTAGGAGGCTTGAAGTCAGAATTGCGGTGAATCTTGTGTTGAGACTGATGATGGTGCTTATTTGCTCCGGTGTGGCTTCCTCGAGGGTGGCAAAGTTTGCTGGAGGAATTCCGCCAACATTGTTGACAAGTATCGTCAACTTCCCTGGCAAGGCTTGCACTATTCGGACAATTCCCTTGTAATCGACATGGTCTCCCGCAAATCTGCAGCCCAGATTTGTATTTCGCGCGCCGGGAACTGCTTCAACAACGCTTTCCTGATGCGGGTCAATTTTTCCGGACTGCGACCATGGATGACAACGTCAAAGCCACGATGAAGGAGCTCTTCTGCAAGGGCAAGCCCTATGCCGTCCGTTCCACCGGTGATCATGGCCCATGCTGGACTGTCTTGACGCTGATATTTGTAGAGCGAGCTTTGACAGCATGAGTCAAAATCCGTCGCACGTTCCGCAGCATGCTTACCTGGGCCTTATGAAGGGCCAGATGCCGAAAGTGACCTTGGACGTAAAGTATGCCAGTATAATAAAGTATACTACTGACAAAAGGCCCCAGAAAATATCAACAAGGTGGTACATCATTCTGTTGAAAGAATCTGGGAAGAGGGATGTTGCGACGACACAGAAACTCAAAGATGCGCACAAGTGCCTGAGACTTTGACTGCCAACCCAATGCCCTTGCCTAGTTCTTCCGCAAAGTGTCAAGGGTTACGTCCACCATTCAGCGGAACTCCGCTGGTCTGGCAAGCACGGCAACAGACGACTCAGGGTAGTGACCCACACTGTGTGGCATCGACCTGCCGTGAGGATATCTATATCGTCTATATCCGGAATACGCTCAGCTTGCAACCGGACAATGCCAGCTCTCATCTCCTCCGCAGCGCCCGACAATAAGGACGCGGTCGAGGCTCAATGGCTGCCACTGGCAAATATTCCAGGCGGAGGTCGACAGGAACATGCCGCAGTGGTTCTCAACTCGAACACCATTGGCATTGTTGGAGGCGTAACACTCGATGCAAGCGCAGTGACTGCACCCTTCGCCTCTACAGACCTAGTGCAGCTATACTCCATCTCAGAGAACACCTGGCGGACTGCGACTCGTCTCCCACGACCCCTCAACCATCCTAATGCTATCGGGTTGGACAACAAGATCTACGTGTTCGGAGGCTTCGATGACGGCGGGGATACTCGGAAGATTCTCCATTCTGTTAACGCTTCTTGGGTCTACGACTCTACCTCCGATACCTGGAACTCACTCCCTCCACCCTCGCCATCCCGCGCACAGGCAGCGCTTGCAGTCCATGGAGACAAGATCTATGTAATCGGAGGTTTCACTGATCTTGTCATATCTGAACAGCTACCCCTCCCGGCAACTCTCACTCATGTCTCCGTTTTCGATACTACAACATCATCTTGGATCACCGAAGATTTTCTGCCTGAACTAGCTCGTCACATTCCCTCAGGCGTCGACCATGCACGCGCTGAAGTCGTGAACGACACTCTACGTGATCGGGGGCTTCAATCACGGAGGCTTCAATTCAACAAACCAAGTCTTCATCCTCGACCTTCTCGATCTCGCAGCGGGTTGGAAGGAGGGTGCGTCGATGCCTACTCCGCGAGCGACCTTCGGTGCTGGAGTCATCGGCAACAAAATTGTGACGATTGGAGGTGAGGGTAACGCAACGAGTGCAGCCGAGATTCCATTGAGGCTCTTCAATGAAGTGGAAGTCTACGATACTGTTACGGATTCTTGGGTAAGCTGGGGGACGTTGCCGGTGAAGGAGAAGGGAAGACAGGGACCGGGTGTTAGTGTTGGTGGGAAAATTTATATTGCTGGGGGAAATGATACAGCGCCGGTGGGACCGCTGGATAGGTTGGATGTTTATGTGCCTGGAGATGTTTGGATCTGGCGCGCGATAGGAGTGGACTGCGATGTGTGTATATTCAAATGGGATTCGAGGATGTTTGGTCCCGAATAGTGCTTTCGCAGTCCAACAATACACGATGCTTAGGACCTGCCACCTTCTCAGGCTCTTTGGAGAACGCTACTGCCTTGTGAAGTCGCGTCGTGGGTGCCTTCCACTCGAATGCTGCAGGTGCTCTGGGGTAAGGCTTCCCCCAGAGCATCATGCGGCTACTACGGAACAACACACTGCGAAACTCTGTACAACACAGCTCCGGGACAGATGTCAAGCGCCAAACGTCGGTCCTCGACGGAAACAGTAAAGAGACTCTGGACATGCTCACCAAGTATTCCGGAAAGGGAACACTCCGTCAACTGGGCCTTCGACCAGCATAATTTTATCGGCAGCGTTTCTCCGACAGCAGCTCCTTAGCTTGCAACACGACTGCAACACTGGTCTGTCCATCCTACGGCGACGTTGGATTTTGTTCTGTGCATGAAGTCAAGGCGTTGGCCCGCTGAGGCCAGGGAAACGATGGCCTATAGCACAACATCTGCAGTGGATTTATGCAAACCTCAAAGGGAACGTTATAGTCCACTGATAGAGTTAACGTACCTTTACGAAAATTCCAGCAATTCCCCAACCTGCCGTGGATGGTGTCTGGGATGAGTGAGGCACAATCAGCTTGTTTTCCTACCTTTACAGGGACGCCCCTTGCAACTCTCTGCACCTGCAGCAGCAAAGCCGCCTTGACGACTAGGGTGAGTGAGATGCAACCGCAGCACACAGGACCACTGCTGAAACAACAAACGGAAGTCATCATCCGGCCTCGTGGATATATAGTACTCCTGTACTCTGCCCGTACATGTCCGCGACTAATCAATCCAAGTCAGCAAACGGCTTACTCTACCATTTCGATCTCGGTATCGAAGAAAGCTGGTCATCGAGATGATCTCTATCCATGCCCACAACGATGCCAACCACTTCTTCTCGTTGATCTCCGGCATCTTTGGCGTCAGTCTTCTGTTCGTTGTCTACTACATCTTTAAGCATCTAGATCGACCTTATCCGGGATTTCCCGTCATCTCGTTGGACAGCAGAAATAAGCTATGGTCAATACTACTTGACGCTTCTGACTTCACTCTTCATGCCGAAGACGTCCTCGAGAAGGGGAAGAAAGTGACGAATGGAGGTTGCTACCAAGTCAAAACGCCTTCTGGATACAAGATCGTTGTTCCTAGCCGCTTTGCGCATGAGATTCGGAACCATCCTGACTTGGACTTGGGCCAGCATATTAGGGTGGACTTGATGGCAGATTACGCAGGCTTCGACGGAGTGCGAGAGGGACTCCGAAAAGATGGGCTTATGGTAGACGTTGTGAGGATGGATCTCACCCAAAGCTTGGGGCGGATTACCAATGACCTCGCAGACGAAGCGTCATATGCTGTGCACCACGTAAGTTCGAGGTGGATTGCAATGTTTCAATAGTGCATCGATACGGACGCTGACCGTCGTTCGAAACGCATAGTGGCTAGGCAATAGTGATGAGTGGCGGACACACACGATCAAAGATGTCCTTCTGGACATCGTTGCCCGAGTCTCCACTCGTGCATTTGCTGGTCGGGACCTTGCTCGAGACGAGTCCTGGCTCGAGATCGCGAAGCAGTACACAATAAATTCAATGCAAGGTTCCAAAGAACTTCTGGATCGCTCGCCTATTGTACGGCCCATCGCTCAATGGTCTATGCCGACGTTAAAGAAACTGCGTAGGCAGGTACGAGAGGCTCGCATTTTGATGAAATCAGTTGTTGAGAAGCAACTAGCAGAGAGAAAGGCTGCAGTGGAGAGTAGCGAGAAATTCGCAAAAGCAGAAACGGCATTCGTATGGATGGCAGAGCGGGCGAAGAACAGAGTTCCCGACTTTGCTGCAGGCCAGCTGATGTTGAGCGTTGGTGCCATCCACACTACGACGGAGAATGTTACTCATTGCATTTTGCAATTGTGCGACGATCCGAGCATTGCCCAGGCGTTGAGAAAAGAAATGGTGCAAGTCTTGAGAGAAAGTGGCTGGAACAAAGCATGTTTCCACAAGATGAAGCTACTGGATTCCTTCATGAAAGAGGTTCAGCGTTATCATCCGATGGGCTTATGTGAGTAATATCTTTCCGTTAACCCTGTACAGTGCATCGATGGGAAACTGACATCTGGATCAGCCACTATGCATCGAAAGGCGGAGGCCCAAGTCACTCTATCCGATGGCACGACTTTGCCCAAAGGCAGTCGAATAATGATTCTCAACGACATCTCAAGAGATTCCACGATGTTCTCGGAGCCGGACAAGTTCGACGCATACCGGTTTTACAATATGCGGAAACTGCCTGGTGAGGAGAACAAGCACCAATTCACCACGACAGCCGCAGACGCTCTGAGTTTCGGCCATGGTAAGTTCTGGCTCTTACCTCAGATGGTAATCCCGTTTCGCTGACACCTTTCCAGGTCAACACGCTTGTCCTGGACGCTTCTTCGCTTCGAACGAGATCAAGATCATTCTCTGTCTCCTCTTGCTGCAGTATGAGTTCCGATTTGAGCCTGGCTATGCGCGGCCAGGAGACTTGATTTTCGCGGGATCCATCACGGCGAATCCGACGGTAAAAGTTTAGGTCAGGTCTAGGAAGTCAGAGATTGATTCGATGAATCCTACCGATGGACACCTATGATTCGGCCACCGCGGTGCAATAAGACTGAAGGCTTGTAACAAATCGACTTGGTCATGAATCAGCGAGGCATACAGAATATTTGGAGTGCTTGCGATGCTATCAAAATCTTTGATGCTATGCTATGCCTCTTGGGCACACAGTGCCATCCTTCGGTCTGGCGTTCTGGAGCAAAAATGAGCCGCAACTCGGGCTTAGATGCATTAGTTTTAGCACGCATGAAGCCCGGGAAAGCCATCGTCAGCGCTATCCATTGTCGGTGCTTCCTTGGATGTCATCAGGGACGGATTGTCCATACGCGAAATATCTTCATCAGCAAAAACGAACGTCTCGTTCGCCCGTGAGACAGACCCGTTTACTTGCAAAAATGTGAACTCTTTCAGGGCATCAGATTAGTGCCCATTCTCGGAATCGAACCGAGGATCTTCTCATAACGCGGAGATACGAGTGAGACGCTGTACCACTAAGCCAAACGGGCGACCTGATTAGTGAAGGTAAAACTCGCTAATACATGTAGTGAGTCATCTTGATCAACGTCCGATACCAAACGAGTGTAGCGAGATCCGATGCTCACCACGACAATATCGTTCTTTCTAGGTCTCTGGGACTGACCTCACAGTCCGACCAATATGAGCACGATCGATATCTAGAGCTTACCAGGTGTAGGTGTGTCACATTCACTTGATGCCTCAGGCTGAAAGCGGGAGTGAGCTCTTGGCATTCCAGGCTTTCCTGCGCTCTGCTGACCACGATTTCTTCTGGACAGCTCTTTCGATGACGATCCACAATGCACGATATGTCCACAGAACTACCGGCTTGTGTTTAGAGTGAAAAAGCAGTCCACGAGACGGAACTACATGGAGCCAGTCAGCACGAATTGTGCTCCTCTTGCTGCCAGCGCTGTTCTCTACAAAAAGAAAACATGGTATCATTCGTTACAAACTGCCATCTAGTCAAACCTAGCAGCGGCATCTAATATCCCATCCTTCAAACACGATAATCATCTCCCAGAATCGAACGTCAGAGCTGCTCATTTTCCATAATCACCCAGTCCATTGCCATCTCAGCCAAGCAGACTTCGCAATAAGGCTTCGGCCGCGCGTTTCTGAGGTGGTGACAACTCGCTGCCAACATCTCTTCGCACGGGAAATTTATCGCCAAAGATCCATCCTCTGAGAGAGCCTAGTCCATCACCATCGGAGGACCATGAGCCGAATCGTGCTTCAGCTTCGCGTTTCCGCTGAGCAGGTGTCAAGTCGGCAAGGTGTCGTCGTACAGGGAATTTGTCACCAAAGATCCAGCCTCCGAGGGAACCAAGTCCATCACCATCGGACGACCATGAGCCAAATCCTGCTTCGGTTTCACGTTTGACTGGAAATTTGTCGCCGAAGATCCACCCTCCAAGTGAACCCAGTCCATCACCATCAGAAGACCATGATCCGAATCGTGCTTCGGCTTCGGCTTCGCGTTTGTAGTTCGGTGTCAAATGGGCGGATCGGCGTGCGTATGGAGTCTTGCCCGTTGCGAGCCATTCTCCTAGACCATCGAATCCATCGGTATCGGATGACCATAGTCGTGCTTCGGCTTCGCGCTTCACATGATTCAGGAAGATTGCATGCGCATCGCGTTGATGGAGGGGTGCAGCAATGATAGGCGTGGCGCACAGCGCAAGAAAGGCGATGATGTCGTGATAATGCATTGTACTGCTTGGAAAGTGGAAGGTATGCTACTGCTTGATTATTTTGGCCCTGCCTGCAGGATTTGTTGTTTCTGCCATTTTTCGATCACAAATCCAACAGTCTTATATACCTTTCGACACTTGCCGCTACTCTTGGACGTGTACGGTGTGCGAGCGATGCTGTTCGAGACATTCGACCGGCTTGACAACACAAGAAATCGCCGCGCTTCTTGGGAACGATTCGTGGCCGGGGGGTGTGGGTGTCCCCACTGGCCACATGCTAACTCGTGTATCATACCGTGAGCCGGCGAATACGCCGCGGGGACGACTCCGATAGCAAGTTGCTATGCGATTGGCATTGCACTTCTAAATCATAGGGAAGATGCCATGAGTGATGCTTTGGCTGGCGTGCAACAATCACCGGAGTTGTTCTCGCTCTTTTTGCATAAACCGGCTTTGCTCCCAGTCCGAAGAGCTTCAATTCTCCTAAAGTGGTTTGTGAAGTCAGCCGTTTTTTCCTGGCGTGTCAGCACGCCCTTGCCTCGATCACGACCGACTTGTGGGATCCAATTCCCCAAGGCCAATGTGGCCAGGCGCTTGGCATTTGCTTGTGATGCAGCAAATTCAGCATCTCGTGCGTGACTCGTGCTGCTTGCTGTAAAAGTAAACCAACATGTTTCGAGGATATGTCACTGCACTGTTGATGCATTATTGCCAATTAGTAAGCATAGAGCAAGGTCAATGATGTCTACTCAGCGCTCTTTTCCAAACAATCGGACATGAGGGCTCACGCTGCGAACTCCGGTGTATGCTTTTCAATATCCATCTCATCTTCCAGATACTTTGGCACATCTCGCGTTGAAGTCGAGATCACCAAAAGCTAGGCCAGAGTCTTTAAACAACCGTCTTGAGCTCATGGCAAACCGAGTGGTTCGTGTATGGGTGCGTCAAGCCGAGCACAGCTCACTTCCCGCCAGCCCAGCTCTAGTGTCCAGGATCAAAGCCACAATCATACCGTACAAGCCTGATCATTGTGTCAGAACGCCAACGGTATATCATTGCCGGACTGTCGCACGCTCTAACGGCATATCTGGCTCATGGACTTACCTAATACTTCCGCAAAAATCAAGATCAAGACCATGGAAACGAACAATCTTGGTTGCTGAGCGATACTCCTCATACCTGCATCTCCGGCAATTCCAATCGTGAAGCCTGCTGCGAGACTGCACAGTCCTACAGCTAGACCGGAACCGAGATTGATGAGGGCAGTGTACAGTGGTAGTGTAACGACGATCTTGTTGGCGATGAGGACTGAGCAGACGAGGCCGTAGATGGCGAGGATGCCGGAAAAGACAGTGGGAAGGATGGCTGTGGCGAACAGGTGCAGGTGTTAGCGTGAGAAAAGATTGCCACGAGGACCAGCGTAGGCATGCTGGCCTCTGGGGACCGTAGCTCTCACGCCGAGGTCGGGATGTAAGACACCAGCACTGAGGGTGCCTATGCTAGATTTTGCTGTTCCATAGGCGGCGCCGAAGGAGGAGAACACAATCGCAGCAACAACTCCCATGGCGCTGAAGAAGGGCTGCGAAGTTGATCGACCAAATAAGTGCGGTGTTCACACTTCATGGTTTGGATGTTGAAGACATACCGCGTATGCTGGACTGAATAGATTCGTCAGCGTTGTAGCAGAAACATCGCGGAATGTCGCTAGCTATCATAACTTACCACATATCTGAAGCCATGTTGGTCACTGTTATTCTGTCTTCCTTAAGCAGTATTTGGAACTCAGACATTAAGAGGGAACAAGGTCAGTTTGAAAGAAGCTGAAACAAAAAAATTCAGGAACAGAAGCTGAAATAATGCTGGAGGCCAAGGACGAAACAAGATCATAGGCGTTGCTCGTTGATCCTGATGGCCAGGCTGCAGAATAAGAACCACAGAGTCGCATTCGCGAGCAATCCTGCTGGTGCTACCTTGAGAGCTGATCATGGGGCTAGTATCCAGCTAAGAGGAGACGCTATGCGTGTACTTGCAGTGTGCGGACTGTAATTATGTCGTCGATCTCTTGATCATAGTGCCGGTAAGGACGGTGCTATGCAGCAACCGGCAACTCGAATGGGATCCATGGCTGATGCCTTGGTGATTGCCCTTCTTCGAGAGAAAGTTCCTTGCAGCAAGCTTAGAACGGTTAGTATGATTTGATGGGCATCGAAGTCCAGATGCAGAGGTGTTGATGTAGTCGTCACAAGTGTGTTGCAAGCACCGAGTGAAGCAAGCGCAAAGACTTGGCGCCTCTCTCCAGCTCGCGCCCCAAGCACCTCCGTCTCGCTCCGCATTGAACCAGCACCTCTTCCATCTCCACTCCACTGACACCCCCCGCCTGTTCTCACTGCGGCCATTCAAGATGTCCCAATACGTCGGCCGCACACGGCTTGCCTACACCCGAAGCTGGCACGTCACAGACCTCCGCACCGATCCCCGTCCCCTCGGCCGTCTAGCCTCCCAAATCGCCATAACGTTAATGGGAAAACACAAACCCATCTTCGACCCCTCAACCGACTGCGGCGACTACGTCGTCTGCACAAACTGCCACGATCTCCACACAACAGGCAAAAAAATGCAAAAGAAGAAATACTATTCGCATACGACGCGGCCGGGGTCTTTGAAGGAGATTACGATGGAGAAGATGATGGCGAAGTGGGGAGGTGGAGAGATTTTGAGACGGGCGGTGAGGGGTATGTTGCCGAAGAATCGGTTGAGGGATGTGAGGATGGGGAGGTTGAAGTGTTTTGAGGGGGAGGAGCATCCTTATAAGCAGAATTTGTGGAGGACCGGGGAGGGGAGGGTTGTTGGGAAGGTGGAGAGGGCGGTGAGGGAGGCGAGGGCCGTGAGTGTTGAGGAGGCGGGGAAGAAGGAATTGACTGGGAGTGGGCAATGAGAGATATGGGGAGACTGAATGCATTTTGAGATTTCTCATCCCAAGATCCTCGCGCCGAGCACTGGCATAGCGGACACCGAAAGGCACCGTTGTTCGCGTGCGCGAGGGTGATGATCCCGCCGCTGGAGATGTTGGTGAATTCAGGGACAGTGGAGAGGAGACAGCAAAGTGCAGCATCGACTTCCTCCAGGATGGCAACATATCTCCTGGCATGACTTACGGTGGATCATTGTCCGGCATCACCAATCTCAGAAAATGTGGAGAGAGGGGGAGCAGGGTATCACGCCGCGAAGGCTCGGCTGCGTATCGACGTTCTCATGTCGATTCATGCTTTCGGGCGAAGATGCGTGTGCAGCGGTCACGAGAATTAAGGTTTCTCGCAAAGCGTACCTCCTAGCGCGGAGGCAGTTAGGAAGAGCGGAATCAGCGTCACTGTACATATACCGCACTGCGAAGGCTTCATTGCGCAGACGAGATGAGCAGCAGGAGAGGCTACCAGAAACAGGTAGACGCATCAGAGTGTTACTGTCCGATAAGGGTATCCATTTCAAGATGCGAAGAAGCTGTGTATCTATCATTATATCCAAAAGATTCCCTTTGCCAAAACTCCTGTGCCCGCTTCTCAACTATAGCTCAAATGCCATACAAGTGCATCAATGAATTGCTCATCGTTTAAAGTTTCGCCTTCGCATCTCTGGTCACCACGCTCTCAATCAAGCCATTTGGGTCACTCTGCGGCGCGTAGACTTCCGCATCTTTACCCGTGTTCTTCAAGCCCTTATACCAGCTCAAATCGATCTCGAAGTAGTGCTTGTTGGGCAAACTGTATTCCACCTTTTCCACATCCTTGGCCGCGTCCAATATCTTCTGGCTCATGAGATACATGGTGTTCTGTACTGACGGAGAGTTCTCCGTAGCAAATGTTTCAAGCGTAATCGTTTTCGCAGAATCGAAAGCTGAGTCGAAGGTTTTGGCTGATGCGGCGCGCTGGACATCGTCGAGCGAGGCATATGACTTCCACGTCCAGTGGGCGTCGACGGAGGTGGAGAGGATTCGGTCTTTTGTTTCGGCTAGGCGGGTGAATTCATCGCGGTGGAAGGAGTGGAATTGGGAGCCGGTGGATTTGAGGACCAGGAGCCCTGTGAGGCCGCTGCGGATTGTGATGTTGTTGCGTGTTGCGGTCGCATAGACGACGCGCTTCTCTTCGCCATCGCGGATGAAAGAGTGGGGGTGTGGTTTGCCAGCCACGTTCATGCGAGTCCATTTGTGTACGGTGATCCAGACGTGAGATGTGGTGATGTGTGAGTATTGTTTGAGGAAGTGGGAGGCCACGGTGGATGCGAAGAGTTCGGGAGGGTTGACTGGGTGTTGTTTGGCGAGGACGTAGACTGTATGCTTCTGAGTATCTGTCGCTACGATGTTGGCGTTATCGGAATGCGTCCAGGAGCGAGCAATGTCGCCTTGAAGCATGGTGCAGACGGTCATCTCGGTGACTGATTGCGTGCCATCGGAATGGCGGTCGGTCTTGAAGAGGCGGACATTGTCTTTGCCGTATTGTGCGTGTGACAGCGTAGCCATGTTGGTATTGATATGGAGTGTGTATGGAGATGGTCGCGGGAGTAGTATACAATAGGATCGTCGCTGTAGAGTAAGTAGCCCAGAATATGGTGAGATACGCGGCTATATCTTGGGAGGGGAAGAGGGATGAATGCGAAGAAGCTTCCTACCGAAGATTTATTAGAAGTACAGGCTTATCGGAGGTGGTGGAAGTGCAGTGCAGTGCTGCTATCGCATGAGGCCGAGAGGGAGAGCTGGGAGACGAGGGAAGCTTCGCGCATCGACCCTGCAGCTGCCAGCGGACGTCGCCGATGGTGTGACACCCGCCCGTCGTCAGGCCATAGCGGCGGAATTCAGGCACAAGGTGTATTGCACCCGGTCTGCCTTTTCGGATCAATCCGAGAGACTGCAGCTGCAGCTGTGTTGAAAGTGGTCGTCATAGGATTGGTAGATTGTTGGTAGTACCGTAGAAGTTGTCGCCAGCAGAAATGCAGTGGGAGGGCCTGGATGCCTGAATTCCCTCAGAGCTGCCACCTCCGCTGATGATCCTGGCGTGGATATGCACGTCAAGTGTGCAACGCGAACGACCACTTGAGGCACGGCACGTCGACCGCGTCAGCCAGCATTGTCGCCCCTCCACCCACCGCTGCCTGCCCACTGTCCGCCGACGACGACATGGTCACAGCGCCGTCACATCCCGGTCTCAATGCATACCGACGTGCTCGTAGCTAGAGCCTGTCCCACTACCAATGACGGCCCTCGATGACACTCCCACCAAATCGCGCGAACGGGCCCTCCGGAGGCACCAACAATAATGTCCTCATCCCGCCCTCGCGATCCGCCAAAGATGGAGGGAGTCTGGCCGCGAGCTTCGCCACTGCGAAGCCTTCTCAGTCTTATATCCGACCCGGCATTGCTGCTGGTCCGGGCAGCTTCACGCCCGATCTGAAGTCTTTCAACACCAGCAGATTGGATCTTAGTGCATACGGCAACCATGATGATGGAACAACAGACCCCGCGAGCAGTGAGCAGCGACAGGCTGAGTACAGGCAGGAAATCGAGAAGCAGACGCGGCTGAAGGCAGGGACCGAGAACTTGCTCGAAGCATTGAACAGCAAAAATGCCAAAAAGTCAAGAGATCAGCGTATGGCTGCAGAGAGCCAGCTCAATAGCTCGAACAGGAAGATTGCTCAGCTCAAGCTGGACCTCGAGGCCGAAATTCAGAGGAGTAAAGAAGCTCCCATCAGTCCCAAGGCGAGACTGTCGCAGCTGTTTCGTCCAGTCCAGCCTTTGTCTCTGAACGATCCCAGACCTTCTCAGGATCTGGAAGAATCCGCTGCGGAACTTCAGGACCCGGAGCTGGAGTCGCCAACATACATCTTGGCAGAGATTCTGCAGGCTTTAGAGGCAGAGGATATGCAGCCAGACTACTACATCAACCAGGCTAACGACCTGGTCGAGCTATTTCGGCGGCATCCAACTCTCAAGTACGACCTGGCTTGGTCCATCTTTGGCATGCGAATGCAGATCATGTTGCTCAGCGACAGCAGAGAAGTTGTCGCTGCAGGGTACAGAGTGATGAGGTATGCGATCACGAATCGCAAATCTTTGCAGACGATACGCGCGCTTCATACAGACTATCTCGTCATTTTGTCTCTGGTCAAGGAGAGCAAAGCCCGCGTGGAGCGGGAACAAGCCCTCAAGTTCATCCGCGCATTTCTCGACGTTAAGGACGGAACAAAGGAGATCCATCCGGCAGTCGCGCGCATCGTCGTCGCAGTCGCAGACCATTCGGACGATCAGCTACGCGGCATAGCAATCTTGACGCTGGCAGAGATGCTGCTGAAAGAGCCAATGCTGGTCGTCGAAGCAGGCGGTATCAGCGTAATTGCTGAGGCAATGGGCAATGGAGTATACCATGCACCGGAGACCCTGCTCGGTCCGCTTCTCCATCTGATGGACCTGCCAGTTCGAAGAGGGGTCATTCGCTCTGGCTTTGAATTCAGTTCAGCGTTCGCAACCTTCACTGAGCCACATTTCTCGAGTTCCTACGAGGATCGCTTGATCGCCAGCTCGAGGGTAATCGCTGCGATGTTCAAGAGCTGGGCTGGCCTCATGAGTCTTTCTCTTCACAATTTCCTGCCTGTCCGATCGGTCGTCTCCTCACTATACGTGGCTGATATCCGCGTGCGCACGGCCATCCTCGATCTGCTCATGGACATTCTTCGCATTGAGCGGCGCTCATGGTCGACACCATTTATCGGTGGTCGGCGCTTGACGACTTATGCACGTGTGGTGAACCTCAAAGAGGACAAGCCGAAGACCTCCAGGCAGAATGACGAAGATACCAATCAGAAACGCAGTCTCGTCCAACACTTCACTGCTGTCGCACTTGCTGCACTTCTCCAACATGGCCTCCTCCAGGGCCTTGTAAGCGCAGAACGCGACGCGCCTTTGGACGCGTTGAAGCGTAGAACAAATCTCCTCATTGCAGAAGTGCTGAAGAAAGCGAGCGAGCTACTGCCCGCGTCGTGGAACGCGCAGCTTCAATCCATGCCGGGCTTGTTCGACTCGGCTCTGAAGTTCGACAATGAGGATCGACACCTAGCTGTGACCACAGTCTATCAAGTGGATAAGGTCAACTTGAAGCTGTGGCGCTCAGATCCATCCACGACAACTCAGTCGAAGAAAGACGAAACTCAAGATACACGAGCGAGGTCTGCATCAAAGACTCAAGTCCAAGCCAACATGGACGAAGCATTGTTCCGCGCTAGGCTGCTCGAGACTAACGTTCTCAACACTGTCAACTACCTTAAGTGGGATTGGAACATCATCCTGGAACTGGTCGATGCGCCGCTTACTAACCCACGTCTCCTGTACGAAGCGCTGGAAAAGTCGAAGTTCGTACATCGCCTGCTTAAGTTCTTGCGACCGTTTCAATTTCGCTTTTCAGATGCGTCGAATACAAAGGCAAACCAGCGGTATCTCAAGATGGCGTGCACGCTCGTCAAATCGTTGCTGCAAACGCAAGAAGGCACGGTATGGCTGTTCAATAATAAGACGATTCGACAGCTTGCCGAATGCCTAGCACAGCTGGACTCGCAGAGCGGCATCACGTCTAACAGTCCCATGTTCTCACCCAATCGGTTGAGTGAGACACTCGTAGGAGGCTACTTCCAGATACTCGGCGTCATGTGCAGTGATCCCAAAGGCCTTGGGATCCTGGAGAGATGGCACATGATCAACATGCTTTATCATATTGTTGAGGTCAAGAATCGGGACGATTTGATTCGCACATTGCTCACCAGCCTGGATTATGCGCTCGACAGTCACCCGAGAATCATTCTCTGCAAGGCCATGATTGCAGGTTCCAAGCACATCCGCATCATGGCAACGACACTTTTGCGTTCATACGCGACCACACCCATCGAAGACTCGGGAACAGGTGGCTCTGCAGCAGAATGGGCGATACGTTTGCTGGTCAGTCAACTGTACGATCCAGAGATTGAAGTCTGTGAGGTTGCTATCAGGATTCTGGAAGAAGCTTGCAATGACATCAGGTCGTTGAAGTACGTTGTCAAGTGTCGACCCGCTCTTGATCATCTGGGCGAGATTGGCGCGCCACTGCTGCTGCGCTTCTTGTCCACATCCGTCGGATACCACTATCTAGATGGCCTGGACTACATCACTCGCGAAATGGATGACTGGTTCCTAGGGCGCAATGATAGCTATGTGACGGTTGTCGAGGCCTCACTGGCTCGCGCTCTCGCGGATGTGCCAGAGAAGCCCCAGTCGTCCGGTCTTGGCGAAGCGATAGTGCCCCAGGACTTTGGATATGTACCGCCACACTTCTATCGCGAGCTGACCAGAACTGTTGAGGGCGCAGAGCTTCTCAAGCACAAAGGCCATTTCGAGGAGTTTGCAGCCACAATCCAAGACTTCGCTATGGAAGAAGAGGACCCAGAAACTATTCTCAAAGTGAAAGGCTGTCTGTGGGCTGTCGGAAATGTGGGCAGTATGGAACTGGGCGCGCCATTCCTGGAAAGTACCGATGTGGTGAAATACATCGTGCAGATTGCCGAGAACTCGCAGGTCCTCACCTTGCGCGGCACTGCCTTCTTCGTCCTTGGCCTCATCTCACGCAGTCTTCATGGACAAGAAATACTGGCTGAATACGGATGGGATGGCACTATGAATGTCATGGGCGAATCCCTAGGCTATGTCCTTCCCATCAATTTTGACAAACTCTTCTCTTCCTTACGGTCGGTTTCCGATACTCCGGCTTCGTCTTCAAATTACCAGCAGACCTCGCCTGCGCTGCGCAATCGTCCGGGTCCAATTTCCGATCGAGATCCAACAAATCAGGCCATTCTTGACGCTATCACCAAGCTCGGAAACACAGTTCTCACTAACAAGGCTATCACGGAGCTAAATTCCCTCAAGCATACCAAGAAAGCTCTTGCATTCAGCAATAGTCCGGATCTGTTCCGAAAGGTCATGATATTGCTGGCCAGTCACGCCTACCGGATTCCCCAATACCGATTTGTCATTGATCTGTTTGAGAAGAGTGTGCTGAGGAGAATTGTTCTGGCGGAGGAAGGCAGTGAGGACAGTAGCAGCGAAGAAAGCGAGACGGATCGGAGTGGTGATGTGCACGACAACGGTCCCGTGGGAGACACATCAAGGGATGATGACGATGATGATGAGGACGACGATGCTTGATTGGGGCTCGCTTAAGGCCACGGCGTTTTTGCGGCGTCCAAGGATTCCAGTTGGGAAGGCTTCCTGACGGGACATACGATATACCCTCCGTGGATGGGTTTGGCGTTTTGGAGGGCAATCATGAAGGAACGGCACGAATTGTCTTTTTTTAAGGCGCTGGCGCAATTGTACATATCAGACCAAAGAAGAAGACGACTTTCGTAGTTGGATTGCATCGAAAGAGTATTACGGGTTGTGCTCTCCTTCCCAAAATCTTTGTCCGGTCTTTGCACTTGCCTCGTCAGTGAGGTGTTCTTGCAAGTGTGCCTCTTGGCATTGCAACCACCCCCAACTTCTTCTCTCTCTACGAGGACATCTTTTAGATAACGCCATACCACTTCACTTTGACATGCTACCTCCCGCTTTTCAACCTCTCAACTTGGACACAACATACGAGTAGCCCCCATAGGCTGGCCATTGGACCTCACGTATAAATGAGGATGCGATCGGCGCATTGGCGCCGCTGACTGCTTGCCTTCCTCTTCAACAATGCCAGTCACATATATCTGAAGTATGCTCTCTGAGACTGACACACGAGGCGTGGCAATGGGCACATCTAATCGATGTCTCGAAGGGCGCATGTTTGTGCACTACGCACACTGCAGGTTTCCAAGTTCCAATGTCCGGTCTGGGTGATCTTCCCTCGGATCTGGACTGTGGCGTTCGCTTGGCGTGGCCAATCCTCCCATATCTGGACAACGAAGACCAAGTGGCCTGTGAGTTGAGCGGGCGGATCGCGTGAAAAACGGCGAGTGCGAGACCACATCGTTGGTGGGGAGATCTTTCCGCCTTACCAGCCACGCGTACATAAGGTGTCTTCACCCGCTTTCTGACTGACAGGGCTCATCACTTACCGCCCTACTTTCGACCTGCTTGAATTAGCTGCACACCATGTCTTCAGCCGCGCCAGTGGTAATGGCACCC
This sequence comes from Cercospora berteroae, assembly GCA_002933655.1. NCBI lineage: Eukaryota > Fungi > Ascomycota > Dothideomycetes > Mycosphaerellales > Mycosphaerellaceae > Cercospora > Cercospora berteroae. The sequence continues at coordinate 24,716 of PNEN01001753.1, forward strand.
CCGCAGCGGTGAAGACGGCTACAACGCAGGAAGCTGCTGCAACACCTTCTGCGCCCGCATTGCCAGCAGCGTTGACTGCGTTGATCGACCAAAAGGCAGAAAAAGCTGCTAAGAAGAAGGGTGAGTCACTCAGGCACAGGCACAACCCATGCCTATTAATCGAAGGGAACAGATGCACTCAGTGAGGCAGTAGCTCGCTTCAACGATGTCAAAGAGAAGCTTGGTGGCCTGGAGCAAGCCGAGGCATTTTTCGAGATTCACGGTGCTGATAGCCTGGAGCCGGACGAAGAGGACGAACGCATCAAACCGAAAGACATCGAGCTGGACTCGCAGATCAAAGACTATAGTGACAGAAGACTCGGCCTTCCGGACCGGCCTGATGGTTTTGGAGCATCGCACGTCCAGGATCCGGCCTGGGATATTGAGGAACCCAGTGAAGTGGACATCGCCTCCACACTGAAGACTAAAGATTGGCAGCAACTGCTCAATACCACAAAGATGCTTCACGGCTATGTCCTAAAACCCAGGTCTGGTCTGTCAAGGGCAAGATTCCCAGCCTTCCAGCTTAAGCCACCGCGCCCAATGCCTGGGCAAGTTCCTGTAGATACATCGCAGGTCAAACCAGAGTTTGAAGTTTTCGACGCTTCTTCTATCTCTATTAAGGAGACTAAGACTCCAATGGAGAAGTCTATGGCACAGAATGGCTTCTCATCTCATGCAATATCAGCCTCTGTCGGAGCTTCTACACCCTACGGAGGAGGCAGTGTTTCTGCATCTTATTCTTCAGAGAGTCAAGAAAGCAAGAGCAGCGCTGATCTCGAGGATCGCTTGGAGTACACCGCCACCTACGATTTTCCAAGAGCCCGCGTGTCCTTGGACGAGTTGAATCTAGAAGTCACGGCCAAGTGCGCGGAGTATCTGGTCAACATACAGAAAGCCGCCAACAGGATCCAGTAGAACATGAGCGCGGGCAAGCCAGATGATTACGAGGGTGCTGCCACCGAAGCCAATCGTCTTCTTTTGCAATTTTACGCTAGATTTGGACATATCTTCGCGTGCACCGTCCAGATCGGTGGGCAGCTGACTCCGACGAAATCTGCGTCATCTTTTGGAGCAGTGAAGGAAGACCAGCGGAGAGATGCTATGCAAGCTGCAGTCGCTGCCAGTGTAGAAACGAGAGTCGTGTCCGTGTCCGCGGGCTACAGTCAAGGTTCTTCTCAAGACGCTCAGAACCGGCAATCCAACGTCAACAATGCATCTTCCCTAGCTTGGTCAGCCCGTGGTGGAAACACGCTTCTCTGTGCGAACCCAGCTGCCTGGGCGAATTCTGTATCTGAGCCAAGAATTGGCGAGTCTTGGAGCAGGATAATATCATCGCGCTGCCGGAACTCATCAACCAGCTGGAGCGGACTACGGATAGCGGCGTTTTCGCGTGGCCGGGTATTGCTAAAACGTTCCAAACTATTGCTCAGAAAGACTTCAAAAAGATCCCGCCAGTGCCTTTAGGGACCTGGACCGGAAAGCTCAGACTCGAAACGCTGGACGGCCGCAAGGTTGTGATCAAAGACGGCCAGCTTTGCATCGCTGATTCAGGCGAAGATGCCATCTTCCAGGTCCTGGACGCAGATATGGACAAGAGAAACGACGCTGATCCACAGATGCCTCAGCTCTATGCAGATCATCCGGTATTCCTTGTGCCCGGCAAGACATGTGCTCGCCAGAGCCAAGCTGAAGGCGGCCAGTTCGCTGGCCTCTGGGTTGATGGCAGGTCTTCCGATGGGAAGGTCAAGACGGACGCTGGAAAGACTTGCCGCTGGTCTTTTCGCCTTGGAGAAGCTCTACCAACGAAAGATCATCCCGTTGCAGCTGAAAGATGGGTCCCTGACCGTTTCGCTATCAAGCATAACGACGAGGTCGGTCTGTTCTGCCATTCGTACTGGTCCGGCGGCTCTTCTACTTCGTGCAACGCTCCTCCTCGATTCGCACCCTACGTTGTGAAGATTGACAGCGACTCTCAACTTCGAGTCTTCAAGACGGGCACCGATATCATATCACATTTGACGACTATGGATTTGTTAAAGAATGATCCCGGCTGGGCTTTCCTCAACTCTGATCGCGCTTCCATACAGTCTCTCATCGAGGCTAGTGACATCGGACAATCCAGCCCTAGCGACGAAGCCCAGCTCAATACCTGGCGCGGCTTGTTCTCTCTGAACAGTGCGCAAACTTGGAGAAACCTGTATGAATTAATTATGGGCGTCACACCTGCCAATCGTGAGATTACCCGCCAGTGGGCCGGGGACGATCTCGAGGGTCTGAAGTCGCTTCTTGTTGCGTCAATTGGGTCGTCGATAGTAGAAAAGCTTCGAGATTGGGGCGTTGCAAATAAGGTGGACGACTTGTACCCTGTGCGGTTTAAGGTCAAGTTCGTAAACTGGGATGGCGATCGGGTTGTGGAGCAGGAGCAGCAGCAGCAAGCGGAGGAGTGGGGCGATGGCATGTTCGATTAGATCCGAGTAGATGCTGGGCCGGTTGAGCTCTGAGCCTCTCCTGGGTCATTAAACAGATGAACGATGAATCAATAGACGGCGGCCATGAACCTCACAGTCGGTAGAATATACCAGCAAGAGCCTGATAATGGTAATCACCATCGTCAAGTTCATGCGGGAGACTCTCATTCCAAGAACAACTCAATTCGGTAGCCCCTTGTGAACATTACAACTTTGCGACTAGAGACTTATGATGCTCAGACTGATGAATGCGGAAGAAATCGACTCACTACATCGTCACAAGAACTCATCGATTAACGCTCCCGGAGTCTACGCGTTCGAAAAGCCACCTCGAGCTCTCGGATTCTCACCATCTCGCCTCGCACTGTACAATATCTCCTCGACTTCATCCACTGATATCTGACTACCCTGCACTCAAAGTCTCGGAGCGCTAACCTTGGACCCTCCACCTCGAGCAAACAAGGCCTGCAATTCCGTCTTGACCACGCTCTTATGACTCAGGAGTCCCCGCTCATGCACGTCGACCCATTGTCCCTTTTCTTTCCATCCCCATGCTTTGTCTTTCTCTTCGCCGTTGGACACATCGTACAGCACATTGAGGATGTACTTTCCGATGATGGGGAGGAATCTGAATGAACACAGTCAGTACCTCAAAGTCACGAACAGAAATAGAGGGGATGGTGAGGAGGACATACTTGTACGAATGAAAACTTCCTCCCGTAGCAACATACAACCCCTTCAACCTCTCCTGATCCGGATGCTTACAGATCAAAAAATCTTCCGTAGGAGTCTGCGCATCCCAGCAAATACGCCAATAGTCTGGCTCTTTACCCTTTGCGAACGCGGGCAGAACTTTCTCGCTGATCATAGCTTTCGTCTCTTGCTTCAAGCATTCCGGCACACAGTATTGATCTTCTGCTGGGATGGAGATCTTATGACCTGAAGGGAGAGTATGAGAGTTTATAACCCCAGAACGTGAATTGGCATATTTCATGAGTTTGTTTGCATGAGAAGGAGGGATTATCTCGCCAAGACCGCCGTAGACTACAACGGGAAGTTTGAAGTTGGCCAGTTGGGAAACTTCAGTTGAGGTGCATTTGTAGTAGGCTGCGCAAAGGCCTGTAGCTTGGATCTGGGATTCGATGCGGAAATCCGAAGGCAAGGAGAGGGATTCTTCGAGGGTCGAGAGGAGGGCGGAGGTCCAGGGCCCGGTGCACAGGATTGTCTTATCGGCGTAGAAGGTGCGACCGTCGGTGGTTTGAGCGCCTTGGATACTTTTGATGGTGGGGTCGTAGAGGAGTTGGGTTACTTTGCCGGTCTCGCGGCGGACGCCTTTGCGTTCGGCGGCTTGCATGAAGGCGTGGGTTGCCTGGGCGGCATCGCACCAGCCGGCTTCGGGGTTGAAGTAGGCTGATTGGAAGCCTTCGGACGATGTTCCTTGGAGGGCATCCCAGCGAGAGGAGGTTTCATTGAGATCAATGTCTTGAGCTTGGGTACTGCCTCTTCCTTCGAAGGTAGATTTGATGCGGGATTTGAGATTGCTGCCTTCTTCTTCGTACATCAGCCAGCCGACTTTGTGGAAGAATGGGCCAAGTTCCTCGGACCAGAACCATGGGTGAATGGTCTCGCATGCGAGGTCGCAGTATAGTTTGTTGGCATAATCGGTGCGGATGACACGGTTGACGTCGATCGCCGCGGCGGGCTTCGGTGGGCTTGAGGATTGGTCTATGATGGTCACCCTGGATGGGTCTTTGTAGAGGTGGGCAAGATGATAGGCGGTAGATGTGCCAAACGTGCCAGCTCCGATGATCAGCACAGTCGGTTCTGGCTTGCCTTCGAGCGGATGGTCAATGTCTATACGTTTAATGGTCGGAGCGACATTGTTAGGCTGCGTGATTCTCCGACCGTCTTTGCCATATGTCGCGAAGATTGGCATTCTGACGATGACGTCTTGTGAGAAACTAGCTGTTCGGTGGACTTGGGCTTGCGTGACAGAGAGTGATAGTCAAGGACAATTTTTCAGGCGCAGCTTAGGATTATCTTGTTGCGCGGTCAAGCGGAGTCTTACCTCCCCGCCCGGTTGTTCCCATGCTCTCGTGTCATTCCATGGTGCCTGGTCGCGATGAATTGTTATTTGCTGCATGATGCCAGCATCCCAGTCTGGAGAAGTCTGGAGAAGCTAGGGATTGTGAGGGGAAGCTGCAGGGTTGCGTCGAACCCACGCGGGTTGCTGCGCGAGTCGCGAAAACATCCAAACACAAAACAGCGCGGCAGCAGTACTGAGCCTACAGACAGTGTGACCACATCTCCAATTGGGATTTGTGTTAGCAGCTTGGAGGTCAAACCTCCAAAGAGTGAAGTCGAGCAACTTAGCCTAGTTCCGCAGCTAACTTCTTCTGGGGGATGCGCCAAGATCAGATGATGAAGCAACTCGGAAGTGGCAGGAACGCAGACAGCACTGGTTGTGGGTAAGGTGGAGAACTCGCCGTCCGAAAACTAGCGGTCTCCGAAGTTTCATTAATCATCATCACTATCAGCGAACATGTCTTCTGCCTGTCGCTTGCGAGCCGGTTCAGCAGGAGGCTGTGCTTTGGCCCCGCTGGAGCTCTTCAACGAGAAGCCATTGCCGTTAGCCTTTACTGAATCGGCAGGCAGGCGAGCATCTGTCTTTGACGTATCGTCGTCAATCGCAGACATTTCCACGTCGGCTGTCGGGCCACCGCCCTCTTCAGGACCATCGTTAACTTCATCCGATGGCGACGCGTCCAAGTCCACTGAATCTCCGTCCAGGTCCACAGATGCGCCATCCAAGTCGGCTTCTTCTGCCTCATCCAACGGCTGATCATCCATCGGCAGAGCTGCAGTGTCGGCTACGGGTCCAGTGGTGGGTGCCAGTGCTGCGGACTCCGATGCAGCAGCAGGTGATGCCGTGCCGTCAATGCGCTTGAACTTTGGAAGGTTTTTCAAATCTCCCACTGTGACTTTTCCGTCCTGGTTGCCATCGTCGCCCTGATCGGGACCGTCTTCGGCAGGTTGCTCGAAGAACCCTCTCTTGAACTGGTCAAACACATCTGCAGCAAACACGCTGTTTCGCTCCCAGATCTCAAGGAGTACGCCCACTCGATTGCGCCATTGTTGCTCTTTCATTCTTCCCCATCCAAGCTCTTTGCCTAGACGTCCAAGTGTCTGAAATGTACTCTGCCGACGAAAGGCCGATTCGAACAGTTGTCGGTACTTCCAAGCGTTGCGCACTCCGGCTGTTGCAGAGTTGTGTAAGATGTCGTTGATCAGATACAGAGCAACAAGCTTGATTTGAGATGGGTCAGTGTCATGCTCCTTTTTGTCTTTGCTGGAAAGTCCGGGAGCTTCAATGCTCGGTAGCTGCTCATCCGGTTCATAGACGTCTTCGTCATCCTGATTTGGATCTTCATCGTCAAATTTGCCGCATTGAGTCGAGCCGAATGGTTTCTCGACATTCAGGACCAGCATGTCAACTATCTCTTCCGCCCCAGCACCGGCATTCTTGATGGCAAAAGCCGAGATAGCTGCAATGTCACCAAGTCGCAACTTAGCTTGCGTTGTTGGCAATCGTGAGAGGAGCCAGGCGAATTTAGCAATCTGGAGGGGCGTCAAGTGCTTTTTGTCAACAGAAGGCGCTCCCTCTCCCTCTCTTCGGCTGGTACTGAATTTACGTTGCTCGGCCTCGTCATCGCTTTCCTCATCGGAAGACTCGTAGTTGGGGTGATTCAGCGCGTCGCCCAATTTGGTGAGGTCCATGAAGGGAACATCGCCCTGCAAGATATTCCAGTCAATGGGGACGTCATCAAAAGGTCGTTCGGGACCTCTGCCGATTCGTCTCTGTTCCTGCAGAATCTCAAAGTCCTCGTCATCATTCCACAGTAAGTAGCGATAATATATGCCTTCCGGACTGTGCGGATCGTACAGAAAGGCGAATCGCTCATCGCTTTCCACTTCGGGCATCGACATCAAGACAGCTTCAAGCTCAATTGCCTTCTCGGGGCTGGGCTCTGATAACAGCCGTTCTACTATGACGTGAATTGCTCTCACGCTCGCGATCTCTAACGGTGGCTGTACAGAAAGATGGGCCACCGCTTCCATGCCTCCATTGCGTGGTGCTCGTGGCTCATACGAATCCGGAGGAGCGAAATCTGAAGGCGGAGGGGCATTGCGCATACTATATCCTCCTCTAGGCTGGTCCCTGTTGATTCTTTCGGCGCCAAAGGGCTGCGGTTCTGCTCCCGAGCCAGGTAGCGTGCCTGGTGGCAGGGCTGTTGATGACAAATGGCGCGCGATGACCAGTCGATAGCCACATCCAAGGTAGCGGTCTCTGAGTGCACTGACGGCAGTATCAATCTGGGAGGTAGGTGTCTCATAGTCCAACAATGCTATTGCCGTCACAGACATCCTGCCATGCCTGACTGGCGGCGATATCGAAACGCTATGAACCTTGAGGTGATCGGCCAGGAGCTCACGCACAACACCTTCATTGAAAGATGGCGGTAAATTGGACAACTGCACCGTCGGCCTGGGCGCAGCAGCTCCGGGATCGTCTTCGTCTTCACGGGTATGTCTGCTGGACTCGTCTCGTCTCGCATTCCCGCCCAGGTTGTACTCGGCAGCTAGAGCTTCCTGTTCCCGTCGGACCTCCTGCTGCTCTCGCAATTCATCCAGCGCCCGCTTTCGCTTCAAGCTGGGCGGAGGTCCCGCTGCTGGTCCCAGACTGCCTGGACCACTCCGCGGAGGTCCTCCGATTCCGCCTCGAGAACCTCCATATCCCCGCCCAGGCCCCGACGGCGGTCCTCGCGATGAGTTGGAGTAGCCGTCGTAGTCGTCGCTCCCACCAAAGGAATCCTCAAACTCAGCTAATGCAGCTGCTGTCTCGGCCTGCTCCCGGCGACGCTTCTCCTCCGCTGCCAGTCGCTCTTTTTCGAAGGCGGACAACTTCTTGGGGGCGGCCAGCTTCTGGCTGACATCGGGAAATTCTTTAGGCGCTTCTTCGTCGGCCATGGTGGATGGATGCGGGTGTTATCGAAGTTCCATGCTCAGTTGTCGATGTGTGTGACGTGGGCGCATATGTTGCACGCGTCGCGCTTCACGAAAGCCTCCACAGCAAACAAGCTTTCTGGCTTGATCGGCGTTCGGCAGGGTCACATGCATGGTCAACCTCTCCCGCAACAGCTGCTGTTGCACCACCCACTCTGGCATCGCCGCCGCCCGCACGCCGCCACTGTCGATAGCCCCGCAGTATCTTTGCAGGCGGCGCGGAGTGAATGCGCGGAAGACGGCGAGGACCATGATCGACGACATCGAGCGGCTCCCACACTGAAAGTCTTGCGACTGGCGCACCGCAAGCACATCCGCCAAACATGACGACGGCCTACAGCGAGGCCTTGAGCGCCATTTTCCAGGACCTCAGGTCGCGCAACGACCACACCCGTCAAAATGCCTCGACGCGGCTCATCGAGCAGGTCAACGCGGCCTTTCGTGAGCTGCAGCCGGCACAATGGAACTCCTACTACAGCGAGGTCAACGCGAAGATGGTCGCCTTCATCCTCAGCGGCCAGGACACGCACGAGCGGATGGGAGGACTATACGCGCTGAACGCGTTGATCGATTTCAAGGGCGACGATGCTGCTTCGAAAGTCACCAAGTTCAGCAATTACATCAAGAGAACACTAGAGGGCAACGACACAAGTGCGATGATTGTCGCTGCGAAGTGCCTGGGACGACTGGCGATTCCGGGCGGAGCGTTGACTGCGGAACTGGTTGAAGCGGAGGTCAAACATGCGCTGGAATGGCTGACGTCGGATCGCAACGAGAATAGGCGCTTCGCTGCTGTGCTCATCTTGCGGGAGCTGGCCAAGAACAGTTCAACACTGCTATACATTTACATCCCGGGCATCTTGATGAGCATCTGGGAAGGCCTGCGAGATCAGAAGGTCGTCATCCGCGAAACCTCTGCAGAAGTTATCTCGCACACCTTCAAGATCCTCTCCGCCCGTGACCCGCAGATGCGCTCGTCCATGTTCACACGAATGTATGAGGAGTCAGTCAACGGACTACGTCGTGGCACAGTCGAGTATGTGCATGGCTCGTTGTTGACCTTCAAGGAGTTGCTTGTGCAAGGCGGCATGTATATGCATGGTGCCAAGTACAAGGAGGTCTGCGAGCGAGTCTTGCAACAACAGTACCGTGAGCACAAGGATCCGACTGTGCGGCGCACTGTAGTGGAGATTATTCCGCTCCTGGCTGGTTATGCACCTAAGGAGTTCTGCAACCACTACCTCGCACGATCCATGCAGCATCTACAAAACCTACTCAAAGATGCGAAGCAGAGAAATCTCGCATTCGTTGCCATTGGTAAGATCGCGCATGCCGTTGGCTCTCAGATCGCTCCGTATCTGGATACTATCCTGCTTCACATCCGCGATGCTCTGTCGGTCAAGAATAGAACGAGGCACTCGGATGAGGCCCCGATCTTCGAATGCATAAGCATGATCAGTATTGCTGTTGGCCAAACTTTGAGCAAGTACATGGAAGCTCTGCTCGACCCCATATTCGCTTGCGGGCTGTCTGATGCACTTACACAAGCATTGGTTGACATGGCGCATTACATTCCGCCTGTCAAAACGACAATCCAAGAGAAGTTGCTTGATCTTTTGAGTAGAACGTTGTGTGGGCAGCCATTCCAAACGCTTGGCCATCCTACCCAGGGCAAGGGCTTACCGCCGATTTACACCAAAGAGTATCGAGACCAGAAGGATCCACAGCACCAGGAACACAAAGACCAGGAAATCGCGTTGGCCCTCCACACCCTCGGCAGTTTTGATTTCACTGGCCATGTGCTCAACGAGTTCGTGCGAGATGTAGCTATCCGCTACGTGGAAGATGACGATCCTGGCATTCGCAAAGCTGCCGCACTAACATGCTGCCAATTGTTCGTCAAGGATCCCATTGTGCATCAGACGAGTCACCATGCAATCCAAGTGGTCTCCGACGTGATTGAGAAGCTCCTTACAGTCGGCGTGTCAGATCCGCACCCCGACATTCGACAGACAGTGCTCGTGTCTCTCGACCCGCGATTCGATCGGCATCTTGCAAAAGCAGAAAACGTTCGAACGCTCTTCATCAGTCTGAACGATGAAAAGTTTGCGATTCGCGAAGCGGCAATGACCATCATCGGGAGGCTGACAAGCGTGAACCCAGCCTATGTTTTCCCGTCACTGCGCAAGGTGCTCATCCAATTGTTGACTGAGATTGAATATTCGAACAGTGCCGCCAACAAACGGGAATCTGCTCAGCTCATCAGTCACCTTGTCGGCGCCAGCAGCAAGCTTATCAAGCCGTACGTCGATCCAATGGTGCACGTGCTTCTTCCGAAGGCAGAAGATCCAAACTCGGAAGTCGCTGCGACCACATTGCGCGCCCTTGGCGATCTCGCCAGTGTCGGTGGCGAAGAGATGAAGCGATATATCCCCGAACTCATGAAGATCATCATACGAAGCCTCCAGGATCTCGCCGCGCCTAAGAAGCGCGAAGCTGCTCTATGCACTCTTGGTCAGCTGGCCAGCAACAGCGGCTATGTGATCCAGCCGTACACTGATCATCCTGATCTGCTGACTATCCTCGTCAACATCGTAAAGAGCGAGCCTCTTGGCGATCTCAGACGCGAGACAATCCGACTTATGGGTATCCTTGGTGCACTGGATCCGTACAAACATCAGCAAGTTATGGAAGAGTCACCAGAGTCGAACCTGAAGGCCGATTTCCACGGGGTTTCCGATGTCACGCTCATCATGCAAGGCATCACACCAAGCAATGAAGACTACTACCCAACCGTCGTTATTCACACGCTTATGGAGATGCTGAAGGAAGACACACTGAAATCGTATCATTCAGCAGTATGCGAAGCTGTCATGAACATTTACGCGACCATGGGAATGAAATGTGTGCCATTCCTCGGCATCGTTGTACCAGGAATGGTAGGCGTGCTGAAAGACGCTGGCACGGAGAACCGGCTTGAAAGTTACTTCAATCAACTCAGCAGTCTTGTCAAGATTGTACGCCAGCACATCAGACCCCACCTTCCGGTGATTCTAGAAGCCATCAGCGACTATTGGCACCGCAGCACTCAGCTCCAAGCAACCATTCTGAGTCTTATTGAGAGCATTGCGCGTAGCTTGGAAGGAGAGTTCAAAGTTTACCTCGCCAATGTTCTGCCACTCATGCTTGGTGTACTTGATGCCGATGGGCGATCAGAAGCCGGCCGTGCTGCCATGCAGCGAGTGCTCCACGCATTCCTTGTCTTCGGTTCGAGTGCGGAGGAATACATGCACCTTATCATACCGGTTGTTGTCCGTATGTTTGACAACGCCGATGGTCGCTACAAAGATCGAGGAGTGCGCAAAGCAGCAATTGAGACCGTCGGTCGTCTCAGCAAGCAAGTGAACATTAGTGAATTTGCTGCCAAGATTGTGCAACCTCTCGCTCGGGTCCTGCAAAGCAACGACAACCAGCTGAAACCTGCTGCCATGGAGACACTCTGTGCGCTCATCTTCCAGCTAGGACAGGACTTCCTACACTTTGTACCGACGATCGACAAGATACTGGTACAGCAGCGCATAAATCACACCGCATACAATCTGATCGTTACCAAGCTCAAGAAGCATGAAGCACTGCCACAAGACTTGAGCCCCGATGAGCGATATAACGACGAAGATGAAGATCAATATCCGACCGAGATCTCAACGAAGAAGCTTGCAGTCAATCAGCAACATCTCAAAAATGCCTGGGAGGCGAGTCAGAAATCGACGAAAGAAGACTGGATCGAATGGATGCGACGATTCTCGGTCGAGCTGCTGCGCGAGAGTCCGCAGCAAGCGTTGAGAGCCTGCACTAATCTGGCTGGCGTGTACCCTTCGCTTGCTCGGTCTCTGTTCAACTCCGCCTTCGTCAGCTGTTGGACAGAACTCTACGACCAATATCAAGAGGAGCTTGTGCGAGCTATTGAAACTGCTCTGACAAGTCCCAACATTCCGCCAGAGATCTTGCAGACTCTGCTGAATCTTGCCGAGTTCATGGAACATGACGACAAGGCACTGCCGATCGATGTCCGGACGCTCGGCATGTACGCGGGCAAATGTCATGCTTTCGCCAAAGCGCTGCACTACAAGGAGCTCGAATTCAACGCTGAGCAGAACGCCAGTGCTGTGGAGGCGCTTATCTCAATCAACAATCAGCTACAGCAGACTGATGCAGCTTTTGGTATTTTGAAGAAAGCTCAAGGCTACAATGATGTAGACCTCAAAGAGACCTGGTACGAGAAACTTCAACGATGGGATGAAGCCTTGATGGCTTACCAGGAGCGTGAAGAACGAGAGATGGCCAACGAGGACAAGGTCTCGTTTGAAGTCGTCATGGGCAAGATGAGATGTCTCCACGCTCTCGGTGAATGGGATACTCTGTCCCAGATCGCGTACGATCGCTGGGTTATCGCAAACAGCGACGAACGCCGGAAGATAGCGCCCCTGGCGGCAGCCGCTGCATGGGGCATGGGCCTGTGGGACATTATGGACGAGTATCTCGGAGTGATGAAGCAGAACACTCCCGATCGTAGTTTCTTTGGAGCCATTCTGTCGATCCATCGCAACCACTTTGACGAGGCACATCTCCATATTACCAAGGCAAGGGACGGACTGGACACAGAACTTTCCGCTTTACTCGGTGAAAGCTATACCCGTGCATATAGCGTCATCGTCCGCGTACAGATGCTGGCGGAACTGGAGGAGATCATTCAATACAAACAGCATTCTCACGACCCTGAGAAGCAGGATCGCATGCGCACCACCTGGACGAAGCGTCTGAGAGGCAACCAGCGCCAGGTCGATGTCTGGCAACGCATGTTGAAAGTCAGGGCATTAGTGATTTCACCACAAGAGAACCAGGAGATGTACATCAAGTTTGCGTCCATTTGCCGCAAGGCACAGCGTCCTGGACTTGCCGAGAAAAGTCTGAACAGCCTGCTAAACTTCTCTAGTAGTCAGCATCTTAGCACGCTGGCAGACGGCGATAAGGAGAGCTGGGACATTGTGCACCAAGCGCCATATCCGGTGCAGTATGCGACTTTCAAATTCCTCTGGAGTAACGATCAACATGATGCTGCGCTCGGCGCTCTTCGATCCTTTACGAAGACGCTCAAAGATGACTATGAAGGACGGATGGCCGCGGCAGCGCCTCATCTCAACGGGCACCCTGGAAGCGTGCTGAATGGTGTCAACGGCATGAACGGCGTCAATGGGGTTAACGGCATCCATAGTACCGGTCCGTTCGGCGCTGCCAACGCGCACCAGATCTCACCCAAAGAAAAGGCAGAATTGGACGAATGGCGACTTCTCCTTGCCCGATGCTACCTTAAGCAGGGAGACTGGCAGGTCAAGTTACATAACGGTGACTGGCAATCAGAACATGTTGCTGATGTGCTTGCGTCTTACCATGCTGCTACAAGATACCACGAATCTTGGTACAAGGCGTGGCATGCTTGGGCGCTTGCCAACTTTGAGGTCGTAACATCGCTTACCTCTGGCGATCGCGAGGCCACCGATGTTCCATCGTACATTGTCACGGAACACGTCGTCCCTGCCGTCAAGGGATTCTTCAAGAGTATTGCACTCTCCTCGACGAGCTCGCTGCAGGACACACTTCGCTTGCTGACTCTGTGGTTTGCGCACGGAAACTATCAGGAGGTCACTCAAGCAGTAACGCAAGGCATATCATCGGTCAGCGTTGATACCTGGTTGGAAGTAATACCACAACTCATCGCGCGTATCAATCAGCCAAACCGACTCGTCAAGGAGGGTATCCATAACCTCCTGGTCGATATTGGTCGAGCTCACCCACAGGCGCTCGTCTACCCACTCACCGTTAGCATGAAGAGTGACGCAGTTGGACGATCTCGTTCTGCGAGAAGGATCATGGATGCCATGCAGCAGCATTCGCCGAAACTCGTCGAGCAGGCAGGCTTGGTCAGCCACGAGCTCATCCGTATTGCGGTACTGTGGCACGAACAATGGCACGAGGGTCTTGAGGAAGCGAGTCGACTGTATTTTGGTGACCACAACATTCAGGGGATGCTTGCCACACTGGAACCACTTCACGAAATGCTTCGAAAGGGCCCAGAGACACTCCGTGAAATCTCATTCATCCAATCCTTCGGTCGTGATCTCAACGAGGCTAGAGACTGGTGCGAGGCTTACAAGACGACGAAAGAGATTGGAGACCTTAATCAGGCTTGGGATTTGTATTATGGCGTGTTCAAGAGAATTGCACGACAGCTGCCCCAGCTTATGAGCCTGGAGCTTCAGTACGTCTCGCCCGAGCTCAAGAATGCCCACGATTTGGATCTGGCCGTACCTGGAACGTATGTTGTTGGCAAGCCTGTTGTGCGCATTCAAAGCTTCGAGCCTGTTGCTACTGTAATCAGCAGTAAGCAGCGACCCCGCAAACTCGGCTTGAAGGGCAGTGACGGCCTCAAATACGACTTCATGGTCAAAGGACATGAGGATATTCGACAGGATGAGAGAGTCATGCAACTGTTCGGCCTGGTCAATACGCTACTTCAGACCGACACTGAGTGTCTGAAGAGGCATCTCAACATTCAACGATACGCTGCCATTCCGTTGTCGACACAAGCCGGTCTGCTTGGATGGGTGCCGAACTCTGATACCCTACACGTTCTCATCCGCGAGTATCGGGAGTCTAGGAAAATTCTGCTTAATATTGAGCACCGCATCATGCTGCAGATGGCGCCCGACTATGATAATCTCACGCTGATGCAGAAAGTGGAGGTCTTCGGATATGCGCTGGACAACACTACTGGACAGGATCTGTACCGTGTTCTCTGGCTCAAAAGTAAATCCTCCGAGGCGTGGCTCGATCGACGAACAAATTACACTCGATCACTTGCTGTCATGTCCATGGTCGGATATGTTCTAGGCCTTGGAGATCGTCACCCCAGTAACTTGATGCTGGACCGAGTGACTGGCAAAATCATTCATATCGATTTCGGAGACTGTTTCGAAGTGGCCATGCATCGTGAGAAGTACCCCGAACGTGTGCCATTCCGCTTGACGAGGATGTTGACCTTCGCCATGGAAGTTAGTAACATCGAAGGTTCATATCGCACGACTTGCGAACACGTTATGCGTCTCTTGCGCAGCAACAAGGAGTCCCTGATGGCTGTGCTGGAAGCGTTTATCCACGATCCACTTCTCACGTGGCGTCTCGGTACTAGAGATGCCCCATCAGATCCTACATTCCAATCCGAGCGCCGTGGATCCATCATGCATAGTGAGAATGGTGCTCCACAACTCGTCGGCGGTCCTCCACAACACGACCGCCGCCGCGCCTCCGTTATGGGCGGTGATCCTAATGCTCCACCCGCCGGCGACCGTCCTCCCAACTCCTCGTACCGCCCTGGTCGTCCACGCCATGGATCCATCGTGCCGGGTATGAACGGCTACCCGGCACAAGATCCCATGGAGAAGGAAGTCCAGAACGCGCGTGCTTTGCAGGTGTTGGCTCGAGTCAAGGAGAAGTTGACTGGAAGGGATTTCAAAAAGGAACAAGAGTTGACGATCGAGGATCAGGTGGATCGGTTGTTGGCTGAGGCAACGAATTTGGAGAATTTGTGTCAGCATTATATTGGGTGGTGTTCATTCTGGTGAGCACGAGGTTGAGACGAACAGTATTTATATCATTACGAAGCCAATGAGCGAAGGGTTTACTATGACTTGGCTTTTCAGTTCAGCGTGGCGTTGGTCTATGCCATTTGTATGCTGTGATGGACATTTGTGGATGTGAGGTGGCGCGATTGTCGAGGACAAAAGTATGAAAAATGTGCGAGAATGGTCGAGACAAGGAAGGCATGCATGAGTGTATGATGCAGCGGTAGTGGCGAAGCTGTACTATTCCGGACGCTTAAGCTCCACCAGGAGGTCTTGAGTTGTCTATCGTGTAGCCCTCGGATCTATGCGATATTCCGATCCTCAACTACAACAACAAAGACAGGCTCCCAACAAAACTCCGCAACTGGCACCCTCGAGGGATACCCAATTGTACCCTTTTTTCTTCTTTACATGCTGTTGCTCGCCGTCCGTCCGATCGTTCTGATTTGCCATCGTAGGATTCGACCTATTGTCTTCTGGGGGAGCAGTGTACTGCATGCTCTGAACCGGGACGCCGTAGTTCCTCTTGTCGTCGTTGCCGTCGAACGAGCTATCCACTGCTCTTGATGATGAATTCATACTCGTCTAGGCGATGGAATGGAAATGCGTCTCGCAAAGCTTTCTTCGAAATCGATTCTCAGTTCAGTGAAAAGTGCCGGGCGGTCGGTCGGTTCCTGAATCAGTGGCTTGTCGTTGTGCCCTCGCTTTCAAATCTACGTCGTCCAAGTATTCTGCTGTCTTAATGCAAAAAGATATATCAGATCATGAGAACCAAGCGTCTTCTTCTATCCTTCAAGGCAAGCCGTCAAGTCTCTGAAGACTCTTATATCGCCAAAAAAAGAAAAGAAATCCAAATCCAAATCACTTCTTCCTTACGACGACAAGACCGCGTCACTACCTAAACTCAATGTTGCAATGTCGCAATAAGAATTGATCCAAAAAAAAAACCCCCCCGCAAAGATCATCAGACTCTCTTAGCTCCTCCTACAATAGCATCCTAACTCGCGCTTTGCATATATAAACCTTCTCCATCTCAGCCACACGATGCTTTGCACAACTTTGCATAATAGCCAAGCAACACAGCCACTTCCTTCATCAGGCAACAATCAAAAACGATCACACACGCAATCGAGAAGCTGCTTTTCACTTTCAGTGTGTCGTATACCACCACCCCTCCACTCAAGCACCAGCATAACCCCAAATCTCAGCCCCTTCAGAACCCCCCCCCAACAACAACGCCCAGTAAACGCCCAGAACATTACGAACTTCGCTTCCAACAATCCTTCACCTCACCACCACAAGCGAACCCAATCGAAGTTGAAACTGCATGAAATGGGGTGTAGACGATGCAAATGCAACTGCAGCCAAGTCTGATCAGCTGAAAAAAGGAATGGAATACAGTAGCGTTCTAGAAGAACAAAATCTTCCGCCCTCAGCTTGGCAATACTTTGTGCGTACGCTCGCAGTCTCGTGTTGCAGGAGGCAGCATCGCAGATGCGTTCAGTGCAGTGAAAAGCCGCAGAGCGTTCGTGCAAAAGCACGCGCAAGCAGAACCTTTTCCACGTGACGTAGAGGTTTTGAGAGGAAAATGTAAAGTCAGAAGGGCGTAGGGCGTGAGCGAACAGCGTAAGTTTCAATCAACAGACGACTAGCGGCTAGCAGAAGGTTCTGTTCTTCTTCCAACGTCAGCCCAGTTCAGCCCTTCTCTTCTCCTCCTCCTCTTCTTCATCACTTCATCGTCATTCACCTCGCAACTCTGTCTTTCCCCCACCACTAGCCCACCATGCCCAGAAGACTGGTCCCATCTCCCACCCAGTCGACATGCGACGAAAAAATATACAAAAAGCTCAAAATCTGTAAAATGCGAGGATGCAACATCAACAACAACAAACAACATATACCTCTAAATGACACTCCTCACACCAGCCTTGGCATAATCCATAAATCCCTTCTTTTTCTTCTCATTCTGGATCTCCTGGATACTCGCTCGGCGATGTTCCTCCGTAACATCCACGCCCGAGATCATGAGCTTCTGGTCCTCGCGCATACCGGTGTAAATGTCGACATCCTTGAGGTTGACCCACATGCGACGATGCGAAGGGTACACGAACCAGGAGTAGACTTTCCAGATGATGTAAAGACCAACGAGGAAAGGACCGGCGAGGTAAGCGGAGAAGAAGCCCTCGGCTGTGAGGGGCGGGCCGCCGACGGGGTAGAGCGCAACGTAGAATTGTGCAACAAGTGCCAGAACGTTGACCAACAGGCCAAGGTACGAGCCCCAGACGCCGAAGGCTGCTTTGAAGGGCAATTCGTCGAGAGTGTGGCCATTCAGCTTCCTGTAAGTCTGTTAGCGTCTCGATCTCGCCTCAAGGGGCTTCGGAGAGTGGGGTTCCCAAACTTACCAAGCAGCGCGGAAGCGAATGTGAGCAAGGCAGACACTGCCGTAGATGAACAGGATCGAGAGACCCGACAACGCGAGCAACCAGCCGAAAATGTCACCTCCATTTGGTGCCAAGTTGATGAAAGCCAAGCAGCCAAAGAGCAACTGCATGATTGTGACCATGAGTGGGCGACCGGCCTTGTCGACGTAAGCGAAGAGCTTAGGAGCCATACCTGCAAGAATGTCAGCAGATGAATATCAGCTAGTCTGGTCAGCTCGATACATACCGTTCGCGGCCAGGGCCTGGATTGTGCGGGTCGAGCCGAAAGTGCACGAGTTGGCGACACTCATCACAGCAATCAGAATGACGGCGTTGAAGATACTCGGGAGGACCTTGATGCCAGCAAGCTGGATGGCAATGACGAAAGGAGAACGACGCGACTCGGAGCCCTCGTCCTGGTAAGCTGGAGTATCGGTGGGGACGATGAGGCCAATGAGGAGGAGGTTCAGGAGGTAGAAGATGGCAATACGCCATACGACCTGCTTGGAAGCACGTGGGATCTCCTTCTTAGGGTTCTTCGCCTCGGCGGCAGCGAGGCCAGTAAGCTCGGTGCCAGTGTAGGCGAATGCAGCGGTGACGAAGACACTGCAGAAACCGTGGAAGCCGTTCAGGAAGGGGTTGTAGGGGGCGTTCCTAACAATTGGTTAATGGATGCTTTTGGACTGGCAGTCGGGATGAGCTCACCAGTAGCGACCGCCAATGTAACCTCTGTCGTCAGTTGGAACACCGCCAACATTGATGATGATGCCCAAGATGATGAAGCCGGAACACGCTATGATCTTGATAATGGACAGAACAAATTCGACCTAGGAGGTGTCAATGGCGGTACAACAGAAATGCGCTGCACGAGGGAAAACCGACCTCTCCGTATCCTCGCACGCCGAAGAACTGGATGGCAACCAGAGCAAGGAGTAGAGGCACGATCCAAGCACTGTTGTTGATACCCTGCGAGCCCTCCCAGAAGTGAATGATGTTGCAGGCGGCAGAGATCTCAAAAGGCAAAACCGTCAACCAACTGATCGCGTACTGCCAGGAGCAGGCAAAACCCCACGAAGGATCGACGAATCGGGTAATGTAGACGGTGAAGGCGCCATTGACGGGATACAGGACGGCCATCTCCGCGAGAGCCTGCATCATGAGGTAGATACTGCCGCCGATGAGGGCGAAGCCGATGAGCACCGAGGCAGGACCACCTGACTGGAAGGCGCCACCCGAACCGATGAACAGACCGGCTCCAATGGCACCGCCGCTGTGGAACAATCGGCGTCAGCGCAAGGGAGGTTCCAAACGTTGCCGTGGACGTGGGTATCACTCACATGGCAATCATTTGCATGTGTCTGCCCTTGAGATCTCGCTTGAGCGCTCTCTGGTCCGCGTTGACCATGGCGACATCATTGCCATCGGTGCTGAGTTGGCGGCCGCGTGCGTGGTCGCTGAGGGAGGCGCGTGTGGGAGCATCGCCAAAGGACTTGCCGCCGAACTCGACGTCGTCGTCGTGTGCCATCGTGGTCGGCGTGAGAATGTCTCGCGAGACGGCAGAGCAGAGAGCACGGGATGTGTGAGAGAAGAAGGAGCAGGGAACAGGGAAGGAGAGGCGGGGCTCTGAGGAAAGCGACGATCACAGAAAGCGGGCAGGAATGCAGTTCATAAACGACGACGAAGGCCGATGCGCCACACTCGGCAAAGTGTTATCGCGGTGCTGAGCGTGGTGACGGTGGGAGGAAGGTGCTCCGTCGGTCGCGCCACGAGACCGGGCCAAGCGGCGTCAAGAAGCACAAGCTGTGAGGGCGCGTGGCTTATCTAACCGAAAAGCCTTTGCCGACGACGCAGAGGGTTTCGCCAGCGGCCAAGGCTTGGCCGCGGCCTTGGACCTGTGGTACAGCAGCGTGCTGATTTCGCGGACTGGATGCGCCGTCGAATGGAGGCGCGCGCGGGGGCAGAGCACGAGCAGCAGGATTGCGGGGCAGCGCGGCGCGAAGGCTGTTTTCGGTGCAGACAGCCGGGGCTGGAATGGGCAGGAGCGTGCTTCGGTGGCAGGATGGCGAGGTGGCATTGCAGCAGCAGCCGCTACTGCAGCGCTCGGTGTCGCGGGCCACTCTCGGCCCTCGATCTGCTTGTGCGTGTCTTCTTCCGCCCTTCCATGCGTCTTCCACGCCGCACGATCGGCGAGTCCGGCGTGGCGAGGGTCCGGTGTCCAGCACTGTCGCACGATCAGGGACCACGACCGCGAGCCAGTCAGATGTTCGTGCGTGGTGAGACGAGCGATGCGGTGTGCACTCCATCCTCATCGCTCACCATCGTCGCATGGTGCCTCGTGGCAGCCCGCCCGCCTTCATCTCATCACCTCGACACCACTCACCGCGCCGCCATCTCGCTTCAGCACGCGACACGGGTACGAGAACAGAGCAGATCCTCCGTCTTCTCACCTGCCTAATCCGCGCCTGATCGCTTCCTGAAGGAGTCTCAGCCAAGCCTCTCCGGACCAGCAACACCTCGCTCGTCCGTCTGCAATCGTGCCCATCAGCATGGGCATGCACACTATCGGATGCGGACCTTCTTCCGTTTGCGAGCAAAGTCTGGGCAGCGTGCATCCGAGATGCGCAGCATACATCCGAGATGACGGCGAAAAGTATTGATGAAAGCGGACAAGGAGCGATAGCAGAGATATGCACACAGACGCGAACACGAACGCACGACGAATCCGATTTGTAACGACAACTGCGATTTCCCCAGAATTCACGGCCCACGCGTTCGCTGTCGTCCCGTCCAAGCCGCCGCTAGCGTGACTAAGCCATGCCACTTCACTGCCCAGACTCACGGCGCCAAAGTCTCGCTGCTTCTTGTTGCAACTTCATCAGTCCAAGTCCGAGTCATGGCGGGAGGAGGGAGGAGAGGTGCAGAGTCGTCCTGAATGGTAGGGTGGAAGTGATAGGTCGCAAACGATGCGGCGAAACCGTGAAGATGGCATCCGAGGGACTGAATACGGTTCGGGACTGCATCGGATACAATTTCTCCCAAGCAAAAGGGAAGAGAAGCAGCTTGGCAGGCGCGCGACCGCACTTGACCCTCAAAATGCGTCATCTCACGGAAAGCAAGAATCGGGAAAATATCAAACTCGCACCAGAATGGTCGAGCGCAAGGTCAATGGTCTACCAGAGGGCAAAGTGAACCTGCCAAACCCAAGACCGGCTCACATCTGTTGCATTTCATTCCCAAGAAATTTCGTCTATCAATCGAGATCGTCATTACTGGTATCATCGTTTCAACATCGAGATCTTCTTTCCCTTGCTTTCACTCTCCCTCATCGCAGCAACTGCCACATTCAAATCAAAACTTTTCTTGCCTTCTCTCACCCCATCATATCGACCCAGCAGACGCCTGATACTCTTTCCGAAAAGAACGCTCATGTTTCTAGACGACCAAAGTTCTGCAGCCTTCTTCAGCCGACAGCCTTTCTGTAGAGAAAAATGTCTCACATCGTTCGTCGGAGTTGCGCGGGAACGATCAGTGCCCCTCGCTCTTCGACACGACAAGTCCGGCAACAGATTGCACCATGTGATCCACATCATACGCCTCGCTAGCCTCGCCATAGATTCTGACAGCATCTTCGGTTCCGGAAGCGCGGACGAAGCACCGCCCGTTCTTGTACTTGGCCACCTCGGCATCGATCTTCTCTTGAAGACCTGCAGGCTCCGCAAGTTTCTGCTCAGCAGTGCCAGGAACTGTCGTGAAGAGGGAGCGATCCTTGACGATCTGCTTGGCCAGCTTGTTGGGCATGTCGGTGTAAGTGGCCAGCCATTCCTGGACGGTCCATTCCTTGTGCGCGAGAATGGTTTCCACGAGGAGGAAATCGGAGATGGCGTCGCCAACGGTCTGGTTGATGAGTTCAGTAAGACCTTGAAGAATTTCGAGATTCTCAAGCTGGGCAGGAGATTGTGGTTCTTGCTTGTAGATGGTTCGGAGAGCATTGTTGCTGAACAGAATGGTACCGTGGCCATTGGCTTCGAAGTAGACTCCAATGTCGTATCGTGCAGCTTCGTGGTGCAAGTGCTTCACACCCGTAGGTGTGAAGACGGATTTCAGCTTCAGACGCTCCGTGATGTATTTTGATGAGGCGCCATTCGCGTAGGCTGTCTGCACCACACCGATCTTGATCTTTTCAGCGAGACCTGACTTCTCCACAAGCTCGCCAAGGAAAGATGCTGCGAGCGTTGCGATGCGGTCGCCGTCGAGGAGTCGGAAAATGTTGCCCTCTTCGACAAAGTAGTACACGATCCGATCTGCGTCGCCGTCAAATGATGCCCATCGGTCAAACGGCTTACCCGTGAATCCAGCGGGGACCTTTTGCCCGGTCTTGACGAAGTCGGCTCCACAATCCTTGTTCAGCACTTCAGCGTTCTCGATCTGATCGTTCTTAACAGTGACATTCAATCCCGTCTCTTTCTCCGATGGCAAGTGCTTGAGCAGCTCTTGCAGCTTCGGAGCTCCCACGCCATTCGCGCAGTCCACTGTCACAGGACTTGAAGCCTTGGCGTATTTCATGACAGTCGCAAAGGCAGTAGAGAGCTTCTGGTAGTAGCCTTGCTCCGAGATCTCGCCGTATGGGTTGGCATCTTTGGCGGTGTTCGTAGCACGAACAAGGTAGTGCAATTGCGGTGTTGTCAAAATGCCAAAGTCCTTGTACTCAGCATTGGTCGCCTTCAGGCCAGCCTCGACTGCCTTTACCAATCGTGCTCCCGAAGGCCTGGTGTCTCGTCCATAAATCACTCGTGCAGGCTTATCCATATCAATGTTGAACTGCTTAACAATCTGAGCGAAAGCATGCATCGTCTCCTCCGGTGTCTTGCCATTCACAATGTACGTGGCCCACTTCTCCCACTCTTGCTCCAACATCTCTCCCATGGGGTCAACCAACTTCACGCCATTGTCCTCAGCCTTGTTGTGCGAAGCAGTGATCATGACGCCAATGGTCTGGCCTGCGAGCTTCTTCGAGCGGAGGATTCCGATGAGAGCTACGCCCAGCATGACATGATCCAGCACGTCGCCTTTGGTACGGAAACCAGCAGTACCATAGGTGAAGTCGCCATAGTTCTCAGGACGAGGAAAGTTCTTGACAGCTTCGACAATGGCCGTGGCCATGCTGCCTTTGGTGTCGAACACGCCTGGTGCCATTGTGAAAGAGTGTATATCGTATTGAATTTGCTGGATCGAATGTAGACAGGAAGAAGATCGGTTGTGAAGTTGTTGAGGCGGTGCGGTGAAGAGGGTCGTAACAGCCGCAGTTTCAGAAGTGGGCGAAGCGATGCGAAGGCTGAGGGCGCACGCCGCTGTTTCGAGCTGCGATTCGGTGATGTTGTGAGGTGTTCGGACGTGACAAAACCACACCGGTGTGCGAATTGTAGTTATACACCCAATGCAGCTGTGAGACTGCGATACGGTGCTGATTATGAGGAGAAGAGGACAAACTCGAGCTCTTGCCGCAGCTCAAAATAACTCACAGAAAGGGCCCCCACGGACACGAGCTCCGCCAAACGTCAACCTGCATCGGCCCGATCCTCTCCGTTGCAAGTCTTGGCTCCTCCGAGGGCAGTCGCGACACCGAACTCGTCTCAAGGCATTGGCAGCTCCATTGAACAACATCCCTCTCCACAATGGCATCAAGAACACCCGCGACCATGTCGCTTCTCCGTCAAACATACATAACACCGCTCTCACGAACAACCACAATCCTTCCCAGGCCCTTAACCAACTCAATACAACAACAACCACTCCTCCTCCGCCCCTTCTCCTCCACCCCTTCAAACCTCAAAAAGAAATCCGGCTCCCAAAAACGCGACGCGCGAATAACCGCAATCCGGTACTTTCTCCACCACCCTCTAACCCCCCGTCCCCTCCGCCTCAGCCGCACGCGCTACCTCCGCCACTGGACAATCCACCGCGCCTGGCAACGCTACCAAGACAAACTCAAGCGCGAACGCCGATTAGAACTCGAACGGCAATACAACAGCATGGCTGAAGCCTGCGAAAATTTGCGTCTCATTGATGGGGAAGGCATGACGCATGAGGAAAGGGTTAAATATGGACAGAAAGCGTTGACTCAAGCGAAAGAAGAAGGAGGGAAAGGGCCGAGTGAGGAGGATGTTTTGAGGGCGAGGGAGGGGAGGTTGTATCGATTGGCGATGAAGAAGGATGAGATTTGGGATGGAGTTCCGATTGAGTATGCGAGAATTCAGACGGAGACGCCGGCGAGGGAGGGGTGGAATCATGGGTGGACGAGGTAAACAAGAGACTCGTGGAATTTTGATGGAAAGATGAATGCGAAATCTGGTGGGGGAAGGCGTTGCATGTCGTATCGTACCAGTGTCAGCGAGTGGGCGATGGGACGAAGCAAGAGGAGTATCCAGCTTTGCGAAGAACGTGCAAGTCGTGCCCTGCCCGGAGACCGCGGAGGTAAACGCTACATTTGGGTCATTGGAGTGGACAGGCTATGATTTACTTGAATCCGTCACCAAGACGAGAGGTACTAGATTCGGCGACAGAAGTTCCACTGCGGGCACGATACGCCTGCTCAAGCCGATTGTACAGCATAAACCGGCTCCTATTGTACAACGCCTGCGCTGAATCGAGGGACTTGCGGAGGCGCCCAATGTACATTCACACAATTTTCAACTTATACAGAAAGCTCTGAAAGAGCATCAACATCTCCGACTACGGTGAAACCCTTCTGAAACTCTTTTTTCTTCCCTGATCTGCTCGCTAACTCGAAATCTATACACATGTTTCCCATACAACGTCGTGAGCGCTAATCTCTGTCTGTCGCAGAACCAGAGAGAACATGAAAATTATGCCACATGCTTTCCACTTTCCACTGTGCTGCCTTCACACTCCACCACACTCTTCTGCACAGTCCCTTTTCCACTCGTCGATCGTAGTGACTGACTTCATTCCCTCCCCAGCATAATCCCCTCCACCCTCCTAACCTTTCCAATCCTCTCAAAAGCAAACGGAGCAGCTTCAAAACACCAATCCTCAGCGCTCTTATCATCCCTCTTTCGCTCAGCCTTACCATGCCCTGAAGCACCACCACCGCCACCGCCACCACTAAGATCTTGCTGTTGATGATGATGCTCATGAAAACCGCTCCTCAAGCTTCAGCTCCCACCACCCAAAGCCCCTTTCGGCCTCGTCTCCACACCTTCATACTCCCGGCTAGAGATGTACTCCAGTGTCCTTTGGAAGTGTTTCCTCGGGCTTTCCAGCCCACTGGCATTGTTCGGTCCAGTGGTGTCAGCTGCGGTAGCGCTCAGATTCGAGTGGATTAGTTCGATGAGGCCATTGAGGTATTTCGTTGTGACGGCGTCGTTCTCTTGGTCAAAGTAGTACACGTATCGGTTGAGGATTTCGACGAATAGTTCGACGGACACGGCGGTGTCCATGCAGGCGTCGGCGACGCGTAGCGCACGTTGAAGGCATTCCAGGACACGTTTGCCATCACGATAGGGCTGGGAACATGGTCAGTGATGTCATTCGCTTCAGAGTCTGAAGAATGCTTGCAACTCACCTCTTTCCCATCCGCCTTTTCTGTCTCCACCTTCTCCACTGCCCACCAGAGATGGGAAGCAAGATATACAGCGCGACACTGATCCGGCTTCTTTAAGAGCTTACTACCGTGAAGCGCCGCCTTCGTGATGAGCGTGTCGTAATTCTCCCTGCTGAAGCGGTCTGAGCAGCCACAAAGCGCACCAGCAATAATGCAGATAGCCTGGAACTGCGACCTCGAATCCGATATTGACTCCTCGTAAACAGTGAAAGCTTGCGCAAAGAACTCGTATGCGACATCCTCATTCTCGCATTGGCTCGCCACTTGCCCGCAAGAGACGAACAACCTCAAAACGAGATCCGGCACACCCTGTGCAGAGACACGAGTGTACAGCGACGATAATGTCGTGTGCATGAATTTGTATAAGGCGCTCGACTGTACACCGTAATCGTCTGATGACAGGTGCTCCCGTCGCTTGAAGTTCCGCGCAAGCTTGAGTGATTGTGTTATTATTGCCGGTGATGTGTACTTCGTTCGCTCGTTTCCTTCCTGGAATGCTTGTCGTGTCTTTTGCAGCAATTGGAATTGGGTCATATTGTCGGGTCCTTTGATGAGGTGCACTATCCGCGCGAGCCAGCCTTGTTCTTCTACCGTTTCGTCCGTCTCGATCGCTCCTCTACGGACAGGTCCACCTGGGTATCCCGATGATGGTTGCGCGCCTTCTTTGATTAAGACTGATAGTATCGAAAGTATGCTTTCCAGATGCGACATGTTTGTGATTTTTGTGTCATTTCGGAGGAGACTCCTGATGACTTCCCCTGCCACATTTCGCCGTGTAGTATATGGCTGCTGCAAGAACAGAGGAATGTAATTCGGGAGTGCAAGGGCGGTGAAGAGCGAAAAGTACGTCTTGACTGGTCCAAGGAGCAGACTGAGGATGTTTTGTTGCGATGCTTGTGAGTGCAGATCGGCGGAGTTCTGGTATCTTGAGACTTCCTTCGTGGCGTAATGCAAAACTTGATCCACGTAGTCCAGTCGGTTTGGGTAGATGGCGGTTGCCAGGTTGATGAGGGAGGTGAGCAGTGCGGTAATGTCCTGGATAGGAAGTCTCTGTACGCTGACGAGGTGTATGACTTGCTCGTAGAACACTTCGAACAGCTTCACGTTTCCTGGAATTCCTTTCGTCTTGCCATTGGTCTGTGGTGTTGATTCGCCATCACCAACGGCAGTCGTCTCTGTGGGTGCTTCTGAGTCGGCCGTCGATGCGACCGCAGTATCCTCGCTTGGCCGCGGTGAGGCATCTTCTCCATTGTGGCCGTTCTCCGCAGGCTTCGTCTCTTCTGGACTTCCGACATCTTTTGACATGCTCAGCCTCTCCAACAATTTGCTCACACTCTCCTCTTCCACCTTCTGCCTCTCTTCTTCACTCTTCGGCTCCGCTTCCCTCTGCGC
Source organism: Cercospora berteroae (assembly GCA_002933655.1). Taxonomy (NCBI): domain Eukaryota; kingdom Fungi; phylum Ascomycota; class Dothideomycetes; order Mycosphaerellales; family Mycosphaerellaceae; genus Cercospora; species Cercospora berteroae. Next base: position 51,402 of record PNEN01001753.1, read on the forward strand.
AAACGCACTCAAGCGATCCATCAATCCAATCACGATTGCCTTGACGTTGACATGCGGATTGAGTCTCGCGGTAGCCGCAAGTAATTGATCCAGTGTGTGCAAGTGGTACTCATCCGGAAAGACCTGTGTGATCACCTCGAGCAGGTACTCCTGCGCCAGAACATCCCGACATTGCACCACCTGCTCCAACAGCGGCTGCAGAATTACATTCTTGTAACTTTCCATGTCCACCAATTGTGACAATCGCACCAAATTGCTTCCCACCAACAACTGCAGCTCTTGTCTCTCTTTCGTCCTCTGCTCCCGTTCTCTCGAATGTCCCTGATGCTGTAACCGCACCCACAGCTTATTCATCTCAACGAAATTCGTCAAGATGAACGAGATGGAATCCTGCAAGTTTCCCTCCGGTCCCTCAGCCGAGTCGCCCTCAGGAAGATAGTCTCGTGCTTGCCCGCTCAGGTAGTATCGCAAGAACAATCCGCGAACGGGATGCTGCACACCTCTGCTCATTTCCATCATATCTTTCATGATTTCCTTCACAGGCGCATCTTCAATTCCCATGTATACTGTCCCCACGGTGATCATGAGGTACAGACGCGGAACAATGTTCCCGGCATATTGGACCAATTCATAGAGGTCGGCGAGGTGGTTGACAGGATGCGAATCGCGTAAATAGACGGATAGGTGGCGCAGTGCATCGAAGACACTCATGTACAGCTCGTAATATTGTTTGGGACCGAGACTGGACGTTCGTAGTTCGGAGACGAGTGTCGAGCTGTTTTAGGCGTCAGCTATATTGAGCTCTGTAGCTGTATAGATAGAACACAACTCACGCGCATTTGAGCGCATCCATCAGCTTGCCCGGAGTCTCGAGACATCTCCGCATCTGCACCGTCTGCTGGCGAACGACTTGCAGCGCATCCTCCAGCAGCCGGGCCTGGTCTTCCACGGGCGGCGGAGAGGACATGTTATTGGCGGCGGCGGAGAATAGGCGGAGCGGAGGACGGTAGAGCAGCGCAGTAGGAGAAGAGATGGTAGTAAGTGGTCACGCGATCAGAGTGGGCATTATTCTGCAGCGGATGCAGTGGTGTCTGGGGGGCGGTGCAAGGACAGGCAAGTCGGACGAGCTGCTGGTGGTTGTTGCGATTCGTATGCGCATTCATCCCGCGTCGTTGACGGGAGCTGGCCAGGCCTCAGGCACCAATTCCGTCATCGCTTTCACATGCATGCGACTTGCGAAACATTCAACCAGGGACATTGGAGCATGAGCACTGGATATTGCACTTTTATACTGTCGTTCAAAATCATTACGCTTATACATTAGCTCGTATGCTGCACTAGCAGAGCGTTCCGTTGACCAAACCCAACCCATCTTTTTCTTCGCTGTCTGTATCTCGTCATGTAAAACATTGACTTCATCGCTCATGATCCGCTAATAATACTACAAGAACCCATTGCTAGTCACGCCTCGCTATGCCGTACAAGTATAAAATGCATGTACTGTTGGCCGTCAGGTCGGTGCAAAGTCCAAACTCGTCGGCTGCTTCCTGACATTCCAGAATCGTAGCCTCTAGTAGATCCTCGTCTCGTTGACCGGTACAGCCCAGCTTGTGGCAGTGGCGACTGAGTAGTAGCCCGGAACACTCGAGCTTGACAACGTCGTCGCAGCTGGATTCCAAGGCTGATATTTGCCATTGTCTCCCGGAGGATGGTATAGCCCATCGTCACCAATGTGCGTGGGCTGTTCGACAGGATATACTGGCTCAGCCGTGCTTGTTGTCGTGCATGGCGTAGAGGTGCTCGAGGACGAACTGGTTGGTGTTGAGCTTGTGATTGTTGAACTCGTACTTGAGGAAGAAGTTGATGTCGGCACAGTTCCGATTAATACTGTCCACTGCGAAGAGCTGCTTGTCGTCGACGTTACAGCCTCCACTGTCGCGACACTCGGTGTTGTAGGAGTTGTTGCCGCTGGCGCAACTTTTGTCACTGTCTGCTTGGCTGATAACGTTGTCTTCACCGTCTCGTAAATTGTTGCTGGCTCATCGGGAGCACTCGTCGGACCGCCAACATCGACAACATTGTACGTCGGAGGTGGTGCTGGGTACGGTAATGCTCGTGCGTGGAGGACGAAGTATGTGGTCGCCGCGAGGATGGATGTTGTGCTGAAGCGCATGGCTGTGAGCCTGGTCTCGACTTTTCTGCTCTGTGGCTAGGCCGAAGTTCTCTCGTGTCAATTGCAGCAACGAGGTCTGGTGTGTTGGGTGGTTGCTAGGGCAAATCTGTGATCAAGGCGGCCGTTGATGATCTGGCGCGAGTCTAGGGATGATCTTGCAGGGTCGAAGAGTCGACTTGCCTATATCCCCGGCCATTTTTTCGCAACAGTGGCTGGGACTTGTCGTCGCCATGTTCTAGATGTGTACGCGTGGTGGGAGGTTGGAGGTGGCGGGGAAGAAAGCGACCGGAGGCGAGTCCGTGACCAATCGGAGGGCGGGAACCTTGCTTGGCAACGACCGCTCGTTTGGTGAAACTTGACGTGAAGACGTGCTTGCGGAAAGCAACATCCGACGACACGTGCGTTATCTATTGACACGGTATCATCGTTGAACTTGGTCCCGAGACTGATGGGACCGCAAACCTTTGGTACAGAACAAGCCGGCAATGCCAGCGAAACATACCGAACACAAGAGATGTCAGTTGCTGGACCTTCCGGAGCTATCACGATCGGTAGCCCAATTGTGCTGCAATATGCATCTCCGCTGCGTGTCAGGCTCTCATAAATCTTTCGGTTTGTGTCCGCTCAGGTGGGCGATATGAGCCGCCCCATGGCTCTTCCTCCGCCGGGCGCGCATCCGCCCGGCAAAAGTATTTGTTGTCTACTGTTTGTGAAAGCCCGGATACCCACCCCACAAGCCCGCAAACACGTCTCAAAGCCTTTCAACATCGAGACGCTATAAGACCAGTCTGGCTGCGAAAATGCGGCTCTCGGCCGCGTTCTGCCTGCAGCTTTTTGCTGACATTCAGTATACGACACACAAGCGTAACCTATACACAATATGCTTCTTTGGACTCCAAGTCATTGAGCAGTGTCTTAGATATCATGAGGGTAATTATTGCAGTCATTGAACCAGGATCTGATGATGAAGTCGAGCAGAACGATCATGGAGCTCGTGCAAACGGCTGCGTTCACTGGAGGAACTTTATGCAACAGAGCTCCCGGACCAGAAGAGCAGCCAACGGAACGCTTTTGCGAGTGCTTGCACCTTCGTTGACTTCTGGCTGCGCTTGCGCGATCGACGTGAATAACTTCCGACCCAGCTGCAAGGTTGAGAACGGTTTTCCATCGAAGATGCTCTAGAAGAATGTGCTTAGGAACGGTTCATACGACAACGGGATACCTGCTCGTGAGACTACGACAGTGAATACTTGTCTCTTATCACATGTCTGAGCTCGAAGACATCATGCATGACATTCACCTCTCTGCAGGGCCTGTGTTCACCATGCCTGTGCACCAGCATGTGCGGTCGGCACTTATGGCAGAGCGATCATCTTTCCTTGCAACAACCATACTTGCTACTGAACATCGTTCGTATTACTGCAACTCCTTAGCTATCAGGTATTCGAGGCTCGAAGAAGATCATGGGCCAACAAAACACGGCGGCGGAAGCAAAGGGCGTGGCGATCAAGATCGAAGAAATCAGCATTGTGGAAGAACGCAGCGATGCGGAAGAAGTCCGCGATGTGGGAGAACGCAGCCATGTGAAAGAAGTCCGCGATGTGGAAGAAGCAAGCGTTGCGGAGGCAGACGATGTGTCAACGACCGACACTGAGGAAGCAAGCATTGTGGAGGCGGAAGATGCATCGACAGTTTCTATGTGGCTGGAAGACGGCGAGGTGCAAGTGCAAACCGCACGTTCGAGAACGCCACAATTCTGGTTGTTGCAGGGTCACACGCCTCGATTACAAACACGCATTATTTCGAGGGCAGCAACACGCCGGAACTTCATGGAAGACGAGTGCATACGACTGGCCAATCGGAAGGAAGGCTGGTCGATCAAAGCTATGAAGAACAGACTCTTGTTCAACTGGTATCGATTCGGACTGAAATTGAACAAGAACACCGAAGCTCGATTCCGTCGCCGCAACTTCCACGAGGAGTGGTATGACGAGAGGGCAAATGAGCCAGCATGCTATCCAGAATGGTTCTGAGCGCGGTTGTCGACTCGAGATTCGGGATCCCTGGCTGCGCCGGGGAAGAGTGAAGCTCGCGCAAGCTTGGCTCCCACGTGACTTCACCGTCGTACCAGTGGTACGGCGCAAAATCCAATATTTTGGGGAGCAGCATTTTCAGATCCAGCAGCGACACTCGAGGGACATCTATTTGAGACAACCACATCAACCCGATGGCCCATAGATCTCAAAGGCACGGTTGCGGCGGCCGCTCGCATGGTCATAGACGTATACCACCTCCCGCAGAGAGATATTTCGACCTGCTGCCATGCAAGATTCACCACATCGAACGCTTTTTGAACGATATTGGCTCGGTTGAAGACGTCCACATTCCTTACAGACGCCATCTGCTCGAGGGAGAGAAGCGAGGAGGATGCCTACGCGAATATTACCGATTTCCACGACTGCTGCGCGAGCGGGAGAATCTGCCAGATCACTACAAGGTATGTTATGCCAGTTTCCCTACACCCGGTATCCTCTGTGCTGGACACATAACTAACACGATACAGTCGCTGCCCAAGTCTAAGATTAATTTCTTGGATCTTCCCCCTGAAATCCGCAACCAGATCTACGAAGAGCTTTTGGTGTTGAAGCGGCCCATCGAATTCTGTCCTGAGCCTTTCCACTTCGACGGTTGCTTGCGGCGTCATTGCTCACAATTTTTTGGTGGCCTTGGTCAAGCCGACAAAAGCGACTTTGAACGCGCGGAGAACCACCACCATCAATACTATAAGCACAACCTTTTCCCGGTGACAGCCGTGATGCGGACCAATAGGCAAATCCACGAGGAATCGTCCTCGATCTTCTATGGACAGAATGTATTCTCCTTCTCCAGCGTGGCAGGCTTCGTGCATCTTGATTACTTCCTCTACCAGATTGGGCTTGGCAAATGCGCTCTGTTGCGGAAGCTTATCGTCTGCCACCCGATGTTCAGTGTGTACCCGCGTAGTAATCGCGGCGAGGATCAATTTGCCAAGGCAGGCAGTCTCATTCGTGCTGATCCGATCTATGACCCGACCTTTACGTACGCACGGCGCTGGTGGGCGGATGGCTGTCACTACACCGTAGACTCCATTCTGGTGCTCGACAAGATTGGGAGACTGGAGAAGCTTGGTCTCGTTGTTCCACTTGAGGCTGATCCGGTGAGTAGAGCGCGCCTCTACTACGTACACCGCTCTTGACATTGTACTAATCTCCTCCCGCAGAACGTCAGCTGGCCATTAAGCATCCTTCTCGACGTTGATCGCTTCGCCTCTCTCGACATCACTCTCTTCTGGCTGGAGCATGAGTCGATTCGCCTAATCCGAGATCCGACCAGGTGGCCAGGCGCTGGATACGTCGCTGCCGAGATGCGTGCCGAGAACTACTATCCCGTTAAACTCGTGAAGACCAAGGTACATGCCCAAGGACGCTACGCTACTGGTTGGATCGAGAAGTTCGCAGATGAGCTTTTGGAGATCGAGCATGAAGAAGTCGAGCTTCTAGCGAAGGAGGAGGCTGAAATGAAGGCTGCTCTGTTCGCTGATGATTTGGTCTGGGCTCAATGCTGGGCTCTGCCGCGTGTAGACTCGGAAGGCTTGTGATTGTCCAAGCATGATCCCACGATTTGGATGAGCAACTTCGACCAAGCGGCAGACCGAGATTGGTGCCGACTCCAGACCACTTGAAGCAGATGCGGCTTCCGAACACCAAGACACAATCAAGAGCGCGACACACGATAGCGACACGAAACAGTTGGAGAGTTTCATTCTACTTGTCGCGCTTATAAGCTTAGTCTTCAAACCGACTTTTGCAAGCCATCGCCGACGCCCCTTTGTCAACTACATGCAGTAACACCTATACACATGAACTCCGTCATTATAGCAACACAATTACCCGACACGCTTGACTCGAGGTCACAGAAGTACACACACATAGAACAGCATGCTTGTAAAGATTGACTATCATATGAAAAGCGTTCTGCAGCTTGGCGCATTGGTGAATCGAAGAACAGCAGAGTGGTGAATGAGGAAAAGTGGGTGGCACGACTTGCGTTTCCTCTACTTAAGCCTCCTTTGCAGCACTCCTCGCAATCTCTCTTTTGACAGACACGCAGCGAAACTTCACAGCCGGCGACAATTCTCGGCACACGCGCGCCTTCTGCATCTTCCATTTCTTCCCTCTACTCACATTCGGCTTACTTGACTCAATCCAAAATGTCTTCGAATCGAGGATTCTCCGCCAGCCGAGGCCGCGGCGGTCGTGCAACACGTGGTGGCCGCGGCAAGCCAGGTGGTGCTCGTGGCACGTTCTTCGAAAAGCTGGACTGTGGCGAGCACTCCATTGAGCGCTACACGAACTCTCGTGGAACGATCAAGGATCGCTATGAGATCTACCAACGTCAGGTCAAGAAGGACGAGAAGAGAGGGGAGTGCATTTGCGACTACTACTCCTACCCAATACTAAAGCACGAGCGCACATTGCTCGGAGAAGAGTACAAGGTACGCAGGCTTCGAGTCCGGACGTGGTTCATTACTAACTAACATTCTCTAGGCACTACCGAAGAACAAGATCTTCCCGTTCTTCCGCCTCCCTGCAGAAATCCGCAACAAGATCTATGCGCACCTCTTCATTCTTGACCAGCCTATCGAGTTGTGCCCCGACCCGTTCTTCTGCTCGTATAGAGTGCACAAGCACTTGGAGGCTCAGCATTCAGCACACTACTATGCCCACGACTACCAAACCAAGTTTTTCAAAGAGAATGTTGGATCTGTTGGGTCTCTTATGCGCCTCAACAAGCAGTTCCACAAAGAAGTATCGCCGATCTTCTACGGCCAAAACGTATTCGCCTTCTCGAACGTGGCTGGATGGGTCTGCCTCGACTTCTTCATGTACAAGATTGGCCTTGAAAAATGTGGCATGATTCGAAAGCTGATCGTCTGTCACCCGGATGCCACTCAGACGCCCGGTACCCTGAGAAGCGCAGAAGAGTACCGCCAGGCGAGTATCGGGTTCACTCCAATGGACATGGTCCCTGTTGAGGACCCGGGCTTCGTCTACGCAGAGCGCTGGTTCTACGACTACGTCGTCGGCAAGGACCCAACTCTCATTCTCAACAAGCTGGGCAAGCTCGAGAAGTTCGGCGTCACGTTCCCGATGGAGGCCCACATATCCGTAAGTTCTGATTACAGTCCCCAACAACAATCTGATCGAATTGAGCTGACTTGATGGTTACCTAGGACCGCGATTGTCCAACCACTCTGCCCATCGACCCGACTAAGTTCGAGAACCTCGAAGTCACCCTCTTCCGACTCACTCGACACTTCCCCTACGCTACACGCATGGGCGCCTACTCCTACCAAGTCTCAAGCATCGACGTCGGTACTGTCGCCGAAGAGATGAGTGCCAATGCGAATGGCTACCCAGTCCGTGCTGTTACTGCTAAAGTGCACGACCAAGGCCGCTATGCCTCGGGTTTCATTGAGGATCTAGATATGGAGGACGAGCTGGCTGAGATCGAAGCCGAAGAGCAGGGCATCGTGGCAAAGAGAGACGCCGAATTCGCGCTTGAGAAAGCTTGTAACACTCCGTTGCCGGGCGACAGCAAGCCTAGGTCCAAGTATTCGCGTCGCGGAGGCAGAGGGCTGATGAGGTAAGGAGAGAAATGATATTGAGGATTTGTGGGTGGTTCATGAAGGTGGTAATATACAATTTCAATTGCGAAGATCCTCATCGCCAAAGTTCTCTTCAAATTCATCATCAAACTCATTCTCCCAATCTTCGTCCGACTCATCCCAGTCCTCAGATCGTTGCGTTCGACCGCGGCGACGTGCCGCAATCTCATCCTCGTCGTCGTCATCTTCATTGCCTCCCGCCTCATCGATTCGAACTCGCAATTCCGCGGCCGTCATGTTGGCAATCTTGTCGGCATTTTCTGCCAGGCGCTTGTCCGCCATCATGGACACCTCTTTCTGACGCTTGCCCATTGCTATACGGTGAACACGGTCGTGCAGCGAGTCCTTTGCAGCTATCCAGTATACTGTCACTTTGCGGATCTGACCAATTCGATAGCAACGATGGTAGGACTGTACTTCGACGAATGGGTTCCAATGAGGTCCAAGAAAGAAAACGTGAGAAGCCTTCTTGAGGTTGAGACCTTCAGCGGCGATGCGTGGAGATGCGAGCAGCACCTTTGTCGTTCCGGCGCGAATCGATGGATCCGTTTGATCTTTCTCGTGGCCGCGCTCGTCGAGTTCTTCGAATTCGCGCAGGATGCGGATCCGATCGGCGTCAGTCGTAAAGCCGTTCAGCTCGTATACTTCGATACCACGCTTCTTGAGCGCTAGCTTGAGCGCGTCGTTGCCACATAGGTAGGCGCAAAAGACGATAATTTTGCCGTACAGCCTGTAAATCTCCGCAAGATGAGCAGTCGGCTGTGCTTTGGCGTCCGCCTCTTCGTTCTTAATAGTTGCATCGATGTGCTCTACTGCCGTGTCGATTACCTCCGAGTGGTATGTGCCGTCTTTATCCATCTTGACGATAAACTGGTCACGCCGCTCTGCATAGGAGGTTCCAGTCTTGTCGTCCGGCAGTTGCCGATATCTGCCCAGTTCGCTGCGTTGAGACTCTTTAACAGCCTTGCCAAGGAGCTTCTGGTCCTCTGTGAGGAATCCGTCTTCGCCGAGCTGCTCTGTAACGTCGTCACCATGGCCATCATCGTCACCCAGATCGCCGTACTTCGCATTCACGAGATTGGGGTTGATAGCCTGCAGGAGAGCCTGTAGCGGGTTAGCATACTACCAATCTCCATGCTCGAACAAATACTTACATGGGCGAATGCCTTGAAGAGCAGCTTGCCTCGCTTAACGCCACCATACGTTCTCATGTGCGGCAACGACCACAAGTCCATGATCTTGTCTTGCGCCTTTTGGCTCTCGCCGTTTAACCTAACAAAGATGTTGTTTAATGAAAGGCCGAGGAGACCGGTAATCCGCTCGTTCGCGAACATTTGGTCTTTCGTCCGACGCACAGTCAGACATCGCCTGGTACCGATCAGTGCCAGTTCCAAGTCGTCTGTAAGCGGTTTGGAGAGGGAAGAGCCAGGTCCCGAAGTACTGGGCCTGATGAAGCATTTCTTGAACAGCTTCCAGCGATTGAATGGCTCAATACCCAGGAAGCGCAGCATCGAGTAGAAGTCGGTATAGTCATTTTGAAAAGGGGTACCGGTAATGCAACCCTTGTATTTGGCATTTTGGCCGAGCTTGGCAGCTGCCATCGAGGTACCCGTAAGTCTGCCTTTGATCTTGTGGGCTTCCTCCAGGACAACTCGGTGCCAGTTGACCACGTACAGTTTGCCTTTTGGACGCGCCGGGTTGAGTGGCCTCTGCTCGTACTCGTCGTCAACGAGAGGTGGCAGAGTGTTTGCGAGTTTCCCTTTTGCAATAGCCTTCTCTTTCGTCTTTCTTGCTTTCAGTTGGGGCTTCGTCAGCTTCACAAGTTTGGACGTGCAGCCCTGCCGAATCAAATGCCAGTCCTCTTCAGCGTTCAAGAGATCGGTGCCTTCCGATGCCATTGTCTCATACGTTGTAAGAACGACGTGTGCCGATCTCAGCTGGTCCAGACTGATGTTCTTCTTGCCCTCACCATAATAGGTAACGACCTTGCAAGACGGTGCTCGCTGAAACTCGGCCTGCCACATCTCCAGAAGTGCTTTGGGCACAACGAGTAAAGTGCCAGGTGGCGATCTTAAGACGAGCGCAACGACTTGTGGAGTTTTCCCGAGACCTGGTTCATCCGCCAAAATCCATCCTCTAAATTCCGACTCCAAATGCTCCAATCGGCCGACGCCGTCTTTCTGATGCGGACGAAGTTTGAACATCGTACCATCGCTTTGCGGCAATGTTTCCAGTTCCTGGATGATGTCGTTCTCGGAAAGGGCGTACGGCGATGCTTTCTCGGGGTCGTGTTGTGCCATGCGAGCGCCGGCGTTGATATATTTGATGCACTCTTCTGTCTGCTTCTCGTACTTTTCATTGGGACTAAGCTTTCGGCGTCCTCGTCGCTTTCTCTCCTCGGCAGCTTCGAAGCGGCTGACAATCTCGAAAGCAATAGCGTTCAGGCGTTCGAACTCAGCATCAAAGTCGTCGAGCAGGTCTGAATCATCGTCGAGCGTCTCCAGCGCCTCCTCATAAGCTTTCTTCGCATCGGACGCAGCCTTGACGGCTGCGTTCTTTTCGTCCTCGCTCGGCCCCAGCTCATTGTCGTTGTCTGCGGAGTCGACCTCGTAATCGGCGTCGTCCAAATCCTTGTCGGCGTTCACACGAGCTGTGAACGTCCATGCATCTTCAAGATCGAGCAGGTCGCCCTGTGCCACAGCGATATCTCTGCGATACTTCCAACGCGCAAAGTTGTCCAACCACCCCGGAGCTTCGTCCGTCTTCGTTTTGAGCTTTTCGTAGATTACGTCCCACTTGGCTGCGGAGCCTGGCTTCAATGGTGCTACTTCGTGGGGTGGACGCACTGTTCCGTACGTGCGAAAGACTTTGTCGAGCAACCGGTGACCTTCGTCTTTGCGCCATCTTATTTGTAAGGACGCCTTCCAATTGGTTTTATCATTTAGTGTAGCCATGTTGATACCGAGGAGAATGGACAGGTGGCAAATATGTGAGCTGTCAAGGAGGCCAGTCGCGCTTTAGACGAGAATGTGCGCGGAACAGCACCGGATCGCCTGCTGCCGGTTTCGAGTCAGGGTTGATTGGCGCCGATTCCAGCTCTGCTGTGTGCGGTGCGTGTGATAATCGGCAGTCGCCGATTTGGCGGCTTTGCGGTGCCGATGCGAGGGCGCGAATCTGGTCGATGCGGTGGTGCCGATGATGGAAAAGTTGCTGCGATGGGTATACAGGGTGGAATTGTGTCGTGGACAGAGAGTTCTGCAGAACAGGAGAGAGTTGTTTGTCTTTATGGAGGGCATCGCGCTTCACATGCAGCAAATTACGTAAGCTTCTTCAGGCATCCACGCGCTCTTTGATGAGAATTCTTCACTTCACGCGCATGTTCCAGGCAGAAACGCTTCGTTTGACCCGCGTCGAGGTCTTCCAGCACTGTCCCGGATGAAGTGAAGGGACAGCTGAGATCTGTGTGTCGCGCTACTTGATCCCGGCGATGGAAGGGCACGAAGTTACCCGTAGGGACGCGCTGCAAGAGCATTAACAGAGTTGCCGGGTGTGAAATCAAGAACATGACACAGCAACATTGACCTACTTGAACTGGGTTCATTGATGCCCTTGATGGCATCTGTACGCGCGAGTACCACGCAAAAACAGCCACAGAAGGGCAGTAGAGCAATGTTCGGGCGGAACCAATCGTCACTTTCGCTGTTCTATGAAACAACGCCCTGCTTCTTCAGCGCTTCTACCTCGTCTTGCTTCATACCCAAAACTTCGGTCAGCACCGCAGTGGTGTGCTGTCCCAGAGTGGGGGGCGGACTTCGTATCGTTGGATTCGTTTCGCTGAACTTGACCGGTGGGCTGACGAGTTTCATGGGTCCACACTCAGGATGCTCGACTTCAGTGGTCATGCCTCGCTCCCGTGCTGCAAAATCTTGTCAGTGCGGGGAGATTCATCGGAATGTTTTCCAAAAATGAATACATACTGTGCTCCAACTCCAACGTCGTCTTCACATCATTGATGGGCGCATACGGCATTCCGCTTCCTCGGAAAATTCCCAGCCACTCTTCTGTTGTCTTCATCTTCGTCACAGCTTCAATCTGCTCCTCCAATTCATTTCTAACCTTCACTCGATCCGCATTCGTCTTGTATCTATCTTCACTCACCCACTCTGGCCTCCCGATTTTCTCGCACAGAATTCCAAACAGTCGGTCATTCCCTCCGCCAAGCAAAATATCCCCATCTGAAGTCTTGAACCCTTTATAAGGTACGATACTAGGGTGCGCGGTTCCCCAGCGACCAGAGTCCGGTTTACCGGAGATGAGGCAAGATGAAGCAATGTTGGCTAAGGTGGCGATTTGGCAATCGGCTAGCGCAACATCGATATGTTGGCCTTTTCCAGTCTTGCCTCTGGCGAAAAGAGCGGCCATGACGGAATTGCTGGTGTAGAGACCTGTTGTGAGGTCTGTGACAGCCACTCCCACTTTCGCCGGAGGGCCGTCACGGTGCCCAGTGATGTGCATGAGGCCCATTTCTGCTTCAACCATTACGTCGTAGCCAGCGCGGTTCTTGTTTGGTCCTGTCTGACCGTAACCTGTGATGCTGGCGTAGATGAGTTTCGGGTTCACAGCGGAGACGCTGTGGTAATCCATGTTGTATTTTGCGAGTGCACCGGGAAGGTAATTCTCCACGAGGACATCGCACTCTTTGAGGAGTTTGTGGAGGATCTCGACGCCGGAGGGGGACTGAAAGGAGAGGCCTATGGATTTCTTGTTACGATTGACCTGTTTTTTGTTAAAATTTGGTCGAAATGTTCTACCTTTCCTCATGTCGTACAGCGAGAAAATAAGCACTTTCGCCTGGGCCTTGTTTGTCACTTTGCTGCTTGTACGACGCGTAAGGAGGTCCCCAGGCTCGTGTGTCATCACCTCTTGTAGGATGCTCGATCTTGATGACTTCGGCCCTGTGTTTCCATGAGCTTGCTTCAATGATAACACACCTGAAGGTGGTCGTACTGGGCTCATCGCGCATACCCTAGATCTCCAAGGATTTGTGTACAGTATGGCTATTAAAATGTAAGCGCGTTGTCTACTCAAATGTCACCATACCTACCCCAGCGAGCACCCTGGTCATGTCGAGCACTTTGATGCCATCCAATGGCAGATTGTTTGGGTCCGTGGCTGGTGTGGCTAGCCATCTTCGCTGAGGCAGTGTTTGGCGTGTCCCTTGAGAGACAGCACTATGACTGAACAGTCGAAGAGCTCGTGTAGTATAGGCCATTGGATGGATGAGCCTCGATGTTGTTGATACACAAGAACATGCGTGGTGTTGATGCAGCGACCTGAGCAGCTGGCGAAGTCGGTGCGTTCTAGTCTCGGAAGCACAGATTACCTCGCTTAACGGCCCAATGAGCTGGCGAGCAGCGGCCTTCACGCGAGGGCGCGCCGCCGAATGAGGAATAGCGCGACCGCGAAAGTCTGTGCACACTGAGACTAGGCGCGTTCAACAGCCTTCCGAAAGCCTCGGCCCGACTGTCGAAATCAGACACGACACCTCTTCGCGATGGCTTCTGGTGCCAGCCTTTGCCGCACGACAAGTGTGTAATCGACATCAGAGTTCTATGGCACCCTGCTCGAGCAGACCGGGTGCTGGAGACTGGTGTGCTCATCCACGATTCTCCAGATATCGGGAGGCGATGGGCAAAGCTTTGCTGAGGCGATGGCAGATGTTTTCCTTGAGATGCCGTAGTTGAGCTGCAACAAATGTTTCGTGGCGCTCGAGCTCACAATTTGGGCGTGTTCTAGACGCTACTCAAGCCCAATGAGGCGGTAGCAAGGTTGGTCAGCCTTCGCAGAAACGTTGCATGACCTTTCGGCGTTTGCAGCTTTGCGCGCTTAAGCTCTTGCACAGCCTTCTCGAAGGACGATGGAAAACACGGAAGACCGCGAAAGAGATGGCCTGCGGAGGTTCATGCCCAGCTTCTCCTCGTCAAGCTCCACGTCATCGTCCCGCTGGAGAAATTCAACAAGTTCTCTGTACAAGACGCTGGAACAGAAGAAGAACCAGATACGTATCGCCGTTCTGAAGCATGAAGCCGGATCATCCGAAGATCAGCCCATTCAGCTCACCCTCGAGACCGTCAATCTCGACAAGGACCCCGAATATGAAGCACTTTCCTACCAATGGGGCGATCCGAAAATCACAACCGAGATTTTGCTTAATGGTGTCTCATGGCGAATCACAAACAATTTGCACTCGGCATTGAAAGCGTTTCTCAGCTATAGTGCAGGCAGTAGTCGGCCACCAGTACGCCTTTGGATCGATGCGGTCTGTATCAATCAGCTCAGCGAATTCGAGAAGAGCTGGCAGATACCATTGATGTTCAGGATATACTCTCAAGCGCGCAACGTGAGAAGCTGGCTGGATCCTCGCGACTTTGAATCTGAAGAACAAATGAGTTCGGCCTTTCGCTTGTTGAAAGAATATTCTTTGGGCGTCGCAGGCTTCCAAGCTCCGAACGAGGACCTACATCCAGATCAAGCCAATGCTATCTTGGAGAGCTTTGACGTGCTTGCTGATCTTTTCCGCAACAAGTACTGGCGAAGGCGTTGGATTACACAAGAGATCGTGCTCGCCAAAAAACTTTCCATACACTGCGGCAGTCACTCTCAGCATGATCTAAACCTGCGGAGCCTTCATCGCAAACTTGACCGTCTTGCTACACAACTACAGGCAGCTCTTCCATACCAAGGCGACCGCGACTTATGGGGCGTTGTAGATAATGACAGGGATGTTTGGAAGGCTCACCAGCCACTCAATTACATCCTTAACACCATCTTGGTCATCGTCGCCTTTGACAAGCCACTGACGAAATATCCTTATCTCCTCCGAGATATGCGAGGTGCGGAGCAAACAGGCGAGCTAGACTGCGTGTATGGCATTCTAGGATTGCTAGAGAGAGACCTGGGCCATTCAATAATCACGCCCGATTACAAGCTACCTATCGCTGAAGTCTTGCAGAATTTTGCTTTCGAGTTCATGACGGCGAGCAAATCATTGGCGTTGATGTACGAATCATATCCAGAGGACCGCAGATTGCCAACCTGGGTTCCCGACTTGCGCACTACATCGAAAGGCAACGACCGTTACTACTCGGACGCGGTTGCACTATCAGATGAAGACCTCATCGCTTCCGGTATTCAATCTATGACAGTTCGTAGTGGGATTCGCTTTCCCGGCGCAACCACTCAACGCAGACCTAACATGCTAGCTGAATTCGATCACCTCTTCAATGCTTCAGCCAGCAGCAAATTCTTCGCCAAGCTTCCTGCAACAGGCATCATTCACGTGCGTGGCTTCATGGTTGACAACATTACAGACCTCTCAGGTCACGACAAAGGTTACTCAAACATCCATCCCCAAAAGTTAATGGATGGTTGGATACCAATGGACTGGATGGACATGTACGACTACGCGACCCGTTATGGAGATACGTTCCAACACGATGCGTTCGAAGACGAGGGGCTAATCCGATTGTTATGTGCCGACAGCATGAGGCCATCTCCAATTGATGGCGACGGAAACCCACAGCCAGAGCAGCCCATGCGTCGAATGACTCGTGAAGATGTCGAAGAGCACCGACGAGGCATCGATTTTATGCGTACATACCCTGGACATTTCGCACAGCATCCCACTGTGTTCCTCGACGCCAGCATGTCATTGTATAAATTCTTTTGTACGGGCAATGGACGTATTGGCATTACTTTTACTGAGGATGTGCAGGAAGACGATTACATATTTGTGGTGGCTTCTCTGAATATGCCACTGATTATTCGTGGAGCCCAATATGCTGATGCTGAGGATGTCGCCGATGCTAATAAGGTACGAACGATTCTGGATCCTGCTTATCGGGGCAGATCTCTCACCACGTTCAAGGTGGTCGGATCTTGTTATTTGCATGGCATTATGGATGGCGAGGCTATTGTGAATGCTGCAAACGAGAGGCAATGTAACGTCGAGGAGGTTTTTGAAGATCTGTTTTTGATCTGATAATGAAGTCAAGTCATCACTGACCATCAGCCCAAGGATATTCGGAAACAATGCCGCAGTCGTAAGCTGAAGCTGTGGCGGAATGTCCCATCCGCTGCAGCTCCAATCAGCTTTATCGGATTCTGCCTAACGTGTTTGATAAGCGAGTGGCACAGATAAGCTAGTGGCACAACTCC